>JAQGBY010000571.1:0-41634 GCA_034698785.1 Mycogona germanica | reverse complement strand
ATGTTCGTGATGTTCATAAACAACGTCGTGGGAAAATGACGACGTCACGGAGTTGCTCGAGCGCGAGGCCAATTCATAAAGAAAGGAAAGACCATCATGTCATGTACCAAATTTTAATGGAATAATTGAAGATTTGCAATTTTATGATCAAATTTCTAGCGAAACGTTTTTTAGGCCACCCTGTATATGCAGAATTAATTTTTCGGACGAATAAACGAACATAATATAGAACCGCTAACGAGCGGCGCCGTAAGACTATACACATTGCAATATACGGTATGGATGAGCAACATATATTTTTTCCTCTATAGGCAAACTGCTCAGGGCTCGAGTGTTAGACAAACACAGATAGGTTCGTTGTCGTACATTGGGGACTTTTGATCATCTTCGGCAACGATATCGTTAGCAAAGTCCTCATTGACAAGCACATTATATACAACAAAACAATTTCTCTCGCTGTCACAGAGTTGCATGTTGGAATATGCTGGTACACACATATTCACATGCACGGATTATTGCATCGCGCATTCATGCAGTGTTCCTCAGATTGCAACGAATTAGTTGAGCATTTGATCTCAATAGGGGAATTACGTTTCCCCCATCCTCCTTGAATAGATGGATCATCAAAAAGCTACTTTGTCGACGAGACGTGAGTTACATAAACTACAGTACGGCTCCCTAGCCTCCCTCAATGACTACTTATTTTGTATTTTGCGCAAATGATCTTTGTTTGCATAAGGGTTTGCGTCCTCAAATCTAGGCACAGAACTATGTTCTCTGGTTTGCGTTGAATTTGTGAACACCGTCATAAATAGAGCTATTCTCTGAGGCGGTGATGCTGCCGATATCTGGATATAGAAATCTTATAAAGAGCTGGTTGCGCTGTTTTGTGTGCGAGTTCATGTATTGGGAAGGCTTACGAAGTTATGAAATTTTGATTCGCAATTAACTGTAGACCTCGCCACGGCTTCTAGTATACGAGAATGTTCATATAGACTAAACTCGGGATGATCGGATGCAGATTGGTATTGGGTTCGTCTAGTTATATGGGTTGCCCGAACCCATATGGCGATACCCGAACATGCCTTCCTTGAATTTTCGAAAATCCGAGGAAACCTCTGCAAGCGTCATATATGGATTGAGTACATGATGCAAATAGTGTTAAAGAGTATGTTGATGCACATATTGTGAAGATAGCAGGACCAGACAAATGAGAAGTCATGCTATAATTCGAATTCGGTATCTTTGCTGCTTTTCGTCGCTCAAAGCGATCCTTAAAATTAGCAAAGGAGTTTAAAACGATTTAACCTTCCGACATCTACCGATACTTGAACTTAGCATACAATCTCTTTCCGCTAGCACCGATACAAAAATTAATGAAAAAGGTAAAGTCGAACGCTCCCTATACCTTATACTGCAGACGGCGTAAGCACTCGCAGATTACAGAACTTTTTTCTAATTACGAACTTTAACCTTAATTTGTTGTTTAAAAACGCAACGAATTTCGAACAAAAAAATTTTTTTTGGTATTCAACGATTTTATTTTGAAGCTGTCTGTCGATAGTCAAAAATCCAAGCTAGGATCCAGTTTCGTTACGGGTCTCTTTTTTTAAATTGGCGAACTACGGCCTACTAAAAACCAGCAATTTTCTTAAGATAATTTTTTGAGGGCAAGGATAGATGTGGTAACTGAAAAGCTCAGAAAAGTCCAATGAAAGAAGTTTCGTGCGTTAATGGCCTATTAGAAATCAGCATCACTACCTATCGATTATTCGTCTCAATAAAACGAATATATTAAAAAAAATATATATTCTACTTTTTTGTCACGACCGTTCACTTACAGCTTGGCTTGCGCATACGTGGAGCGACAATAAAAGGGAGACGTGCAAATGGTAGTTGAAGACATGTCCCGATTCCGGAATAGAATATGGTTTGCCCTCCATAGTGGCAGGAACTTCTACTGGTGAAACGATGCGCGCGCGTTTTATATGTATGAATGGGTGGTCGGGCAATAAAATGTCAACATCAAAACGGCTGCAAGCAACGCCCAGATCTCGATCCTCAACTGTATACTTAAAGTCCGGCTCCACACACCACACCGATCGGAAATCCGAAATCCAATTTTGGGAACGCCAAAGTCATACAATAATGGTGCACGCGTGTGTAAAGGAAAGGACGATGGCGACGACCAAACAATGGGGCGCACCAAAATACACTGACCGTTTAATATATTTTCCAAAAGAACCACAGTACGGTCTTTATACGTACCGGTTCTGATGATACGAGTACGACTCGTCATACGACAGTCCCGGACTCGATCCCCGGCCATCGTTAAGTCGATGCACCCATTTAATGGTCATACCAATTTTTACTGAATGAAATTAGATATTTGGAATTCCAAAAACACAATTTAAAAATTTAAACTCAGACGTAAACAATTATTTATCGGCTTCAAATTGTTGGCAACACGTTTTTGTTTTGTAATTCGAATTAACCGGCGTAGTCAATCACTACGTTTTTATACACAGCGTGTTTATAATTAATTGTATATCATAACATCATTAATGCTTTTGTAATCATCCCTGTATGAAAATTTTCAATATGGTCCACACTCACATTAATTCTACTACACTGTATTAATTTTTTTGTACGACTGTAATAACTGGAGCTCGTCATAATTAAATTTTTTGAATTAAGTTTCTGAATACTTTGTTCTCTTATTCATATATTGTCGCCTTCTTCACCACAGTTAGAGCTTGTCTAGTTTCTATCATTTCTTTAGTATTATTCCGTCCGGTGACTTTTCACGATACATCTTCAAATTTTTAGTTGAGCAGAAATGTATTGCAAATAATTATAATTAATTCAAGTAACTTCCAAGTTTCGTTCACCAATCTCGGATTATAATAAACCACAGCTATATAAATTACAACCGTTTACATTTTTAATGCGCACTGCGTCGCTGTGTATAGGTACGCACTTAAGAGCATTCAACGGAGAGCCTTCGTGTATAATAAGGGCTGTGCTATATCTGTTTAGGGCAGCAATTAAGATAATTCTCTAATATCAGCTGAACACATTGAGTATGTCTGAGCATATTGAGAGTACCTAACGGAAGCGACTGAATATCCAATAAGGAAAGCAATTTATTGCAATGTAAAGGATCACGCACCAGTGCCGTCAGATACAATTATATGAACAATCGATATTCTTTTATATGGATCTAACAACTGCACTGTGATCAACTTTAAAATCATGAATTCGATAAACACGCCTGCACGGAGAAAACATCTGACCATGCGCGTTTCGCACTTTTGCTTCCCTCCAGTCTATTGTTACATATCCTCACATAGCACAAATCAAAATAGATTAGATCAAATCAGCAATTTTTGAGACTTTAGTATGGAAAAAAAGAGCTCCTCGTTCCTCCCACTGAAAAAAGAAAAACAATTTATCTGAAACGAACGTGCACGCCTTCTAACACTACATAGATGTGTTAACGCAAATGGATTGACCTGCTTTGTGATGGAAATGGGAAAATAATAGACACGTACAACAGCAGCACACCTAATTTGTTTGAAACTGGAGGATCCAACACTGGGACTCGGCACAGAAGCGAGCGGCGACGAAATAATTGATGAGGCCGGAACGAAAACGCTTTCTACGAGTAGTTACGCGGATGACTGCATTACCTCGCGGCGCTACCAACGAAACAAATTAGGACAACTGCGAGAGGCATCAACGAAAGTGTAACCGAAGATTGCAATGTATCAGGATCGGAATCAAGGTTTCTCATCGATGAAATCTAATTCTCATCCCGATATTGTTCATCCTGTTAACGCTCATCTGTTCGATACGAATTGAAAAAAATTCTGAACTTTTGTCTCAGAAGAAAGAAGAAAAAAAAGTCATTGTGGGAGAAAGAAAAAAGGTTTTTTAGTTCCAGACGAAAATGACGATTAGTAGTTCGGAACCCCTTCTTGAAATGGCATTGGCATTGGTGATCTCACGTACACCGGATTTAGCTGTAGCATGCGCGCCGCAGAGCCCTGAACCATCTCTGGCTTAATTATATACATTACGACCACGCATCAATTTGCGAAGCGTGGAAAGCGCACGTACATGCTGAATGCACGCTCCATTCGGATGTGGCGCTAATTGGGTGAAGAAGAGAGCCGGTTGAGAATCGGATGAAAGTGACCGAGTAAGTGCAGCAAGATAGAAATAGCGTCCAAATGTGCAGCCGAGAAAAATACCGGTATCGAGAAATAGTTAGACGATTTGTTCGCGAACAGAGAACTAAGTTAATGAACGACGACGATGACGTCGCTTGATCACGCACATTGTTTCGCCCGGGGGATGTATACCTCGCATGGAGGAGTACGAATCTCAGGACATCCTTAAACGCTCCCAGATTCAGGAGTCACGATAGGCTATTTAAATGTAAATAAAATAAAATAAAATCACGGACCACAGGCAGAACCAGACATCAACGTACAATATGGATTAGACAAGAGTAAGGATTAAACAAGTACTTAAGCAAGTACTTGCATATTCTTGAATATTGCATGTGCCGAAGTTGAAATGATAAAAACCCGGACGACAAAGACAAAAATAAGGGTCCAATTTTAAGAATTACACACGAAGAGGCGACGTGACTATGCAGTCGCTTCCTTCGGCCAAAAAACACGTTTCATGGCAGAATTCCCACAGTCCTGGCAGTCCATTTAGGTGCATCGTAAAATCAAATTGGATATCCGTACCGGTACATCGCCACAGACACAAGGTCCCCAAGAAACCATTCTTATGTTCGAATACAAGTGATTATTTTAATTGGATATTTGGAAAGCCTTCGACTTTAAAAAGCTCGACGATTTCTTCTCATGGTCAGAGCAAATATATGAGCATGAAACTTAACACCTGAAGCGACTTTCCGAACTCGAAAAGTTTCGAAATTGGAATTGGCGGTCGCCAGGACTACAGCCTTGGTCATCGCCGGGTGCGAGCTGACCATGCACGCGTTGGTTTTAGCAAAAGTAGAGGTTCGCGCTAAATCCTCCCGAGGCCATAAATCCAGAAGAGCCGCATTTTTACTTCGCGGTTCCACCAAAGAGAAACAAAACGAAATTGATCGGGTTTGAACCCACGACCCTCTGAACAACAGGGAGCAAACAGGAAATGACAGGTAGATTTATCTGGATTGCCATGACTCTTTTTCAGTGATGAACTTAAAATGTTTTTGTGCACGCCAATGCAAGGTGAATGTCGCCCCTCAGTAAATTTCGGCGGCATGGTCTGGTCTCAATTCTCTGGAACACGCACAGGCACGCACACGTCAACATCGAACGCTGATTCTCCTGACGATACGCGCGGGGGCAGCACCATCGATTTATTTGTAAATTGGAGAGAGAGAGGGATTTAGACGAGCGCATCTCTACCGTACAATTCCACCGCCGCTGCGGTCGTTATAGGCAAGTGTCTATATATCAATGAGCAAGCCTCCCGCGGGAGTCTGGGTAAACAAATTCCAGCCAGTTACCGGTTCGGCAATATGGGTGGTGGTCAGCGATTATTGTAGGCGCTTGCTTGCGACTGGACATGCCCCGCACTGACCGGAAAAATGAAACCAAGGCGAACTTGAGCGCCAAGCCCCAGCACCAACACCGAGAGGAATGTTTTCGGGTTATTGCGTGATCAACCGACTGGTCAGCTCGTCGGTTTTTAGCGCCTAACATTCATTCAACATGCATTCGTGCACGATATTTTAAAAATGGCAAGAGGTACACTTTGGCTGTTGATCGAGAAAAAGGAAAGTCCAATATTTCATAAATTTCTTCTAAATGTACAAGAAAATTCATGTTTTCTTAGTGAACCCGAGAAAATTAATGTTTCTTCTCCAATCTCCAAACATATTTTGAGACATATCCAGAACAAGAACCTCTAGACATTGTAACTTTTTTTTCTGATCGTCCAGCAGATAGAACGAGTATCAGGCAACGGATGGATGGGATTGTAGACATTGAGGTATTGATGTTTGTGGACAAAAACATTGGATTATAAAAACATATGAGGAAATTGACAGCCACTCTATTTTAAATTTCCTCATTTTGCTTTAAAAAAAAGAGGAAAAGCATAAGGCGAATAAAAGTTATGCAAAAATACATGTATCACGTAACAATTGTCCTTAACCAAAAACAGCGGGTCAAATCGATCGATCAAAGCAGCATGATTTATGACGCTGGCACACACTGGCACAAATACATGCACCTAGCACATATGCGTCATCACATGTCTTGGAAGTGCCCACACACAAAACTCTTTGAGCCAGCGAAGACAAACTGGCATCTACGATATCTGCCGGCAAGTTATTAAATGAGCCCTGTAGGGTTGGGGAACATGCAGACGGGCTAAAAGGCTCGGCAAAATTCCTCACTCTCCAACCAAACTCCACCCCATCTTTGAAGGCCAAATCCTCGAGAGTCGGGCGAGTTACTTTCACGTTGGTACATCTTCCTGCGACCACAGCTCTCACAAATCTTAATTTTTAAAGGATTTTAGCAAAAAATATTACAAATAAATTCAGGGCAACAATAATTTTTTTTAAAAAATGAAAAATTATTACAAATATACCGGTAAGGCAAATTCACGACACCGCATCTCCAGAGTTGTGTTTTTTCAACTAAAGAATATTTTGTTACCCTACTCTGCGCATTCTCAGCACTACTCGAATAAACAAGAATAAACCTTCAACACTAAATTATAACTGTTGTAAAAATAAGTTAAAAAAGATGTAGCCTAGTCGGTTTTACGACTGACAGTTGATCGGTGGTCCCGGGTTCGATTCCCGGCGCGGGCTCTCTATAATTTCGATCCCGGGGTACTGGTGAAAAATGTGGCCCTCGCATAGTGCCTAAGCACCAAGAGGGGGTACATAAACGTATGTAGTTCAGAGACTACAGTGATGGGAACTAAAAAATAAAGGATGAAATTGAAACACGTAGGTGCTCAAGAGTTTCCATTTCCTCCCTCCAAGGTGCATTGCAATTGACTATCTGATGATCCGGGTCAATCGCTCACAGACTAACCCGAAAAGCGGGTAACACAATAGGACAGGAACATCGTGGGCAGGGTCGTACTGTCCCTCCCGCGAGAGGGTCATCCGCTAATAACTGGGTTGGTTGGAACACTGTTTTTCAATTGGTTGTGGGTCGAACAGCACGTGCACAGCCTTGATGGCGACTACGAGTTACGTTGGCTTATTCGCTGGCATTATGAATGGCATCCGAGCAGGAATTCTTCCAACATCGAAAGCTAGTGTCTAGCTGCAAAGCCGTGGGCCGCCGCATCTTGTGCAGTCATCCTCCACCTGACCGCTTCTTTTCAAGGACAATCGGCGGGTGGAGAAAAAATTCACCGCAGGCGTTACATAAAAAAAGCTATGCGAACATAATCGTATAGAGTGCCGAGTATGATTTCACCATTCAGGGTAACCTCTTGAGACACAACAATTTAATGGGACCAATCTTCAGCACTCTATAGTTTCACGTGCAGCCGTTTCATAAAGGGGAAAAGTCGCCCCATTTCTGGATTCGAAATGTGCCAAACGAAAACGACGCCAAACTTGTCGCGTGTACCCGACACCGCATTACCTGGTGTGTGTTTTCTTCATTGGTGGGCGCGGAGAGCTCGCACATACACGGGATCTTGGGAGGATTTATGATAATGAATATTTACAATATACGGTGGCGCCACTCTCAACACGGCAGTCTAATGTGTTCGTCAAGAGTTAACAATCTGGGTTTCGAGTCAGGTCTGCAATCCCCTCCAGCCTCCACCAAATGTCAGGTGGTCAGGCCAATTTTTAATTCCAGCTACGAGTGCACGAGATAAACGCCGCCTGGCGGCAAAAATGTCAAGTGGAAGCCCCCCCATCAGCAGCGTGCAACTCTTTACAATTTACTATGATATACTAACTAAAGAAAGACAGTGGTGAACGTTAGCATCCTTTGGGATTACGAAAATGAAACAAGATACACACGTAAATCATTTTCCTATGCGCTGTAATACGTACATTCAAAACCATTGCTTATAATTAATAAGCAATGGTTTTGGCAATCAGTGGCGGAAGTTCGACGTGTTCGATGGCAGACAGAAGGCGATATAAAAGTGTGGTATAAGTATTTGAGCACCTTACATTTTTATGATGAGAAATTTTCTCCTATCCGGTCGCGATTCCAACTCAAAATATGGTGCCCTGTAATGGCTATACAAATGACCAGTTGACTGGAGTTTGGTGAAGCACCATCTAGCAGCGGCAAATGGAATCAAAATAAGGAAATAGAAAAAAGATGACATGCTGATCGGAACAGGAACAAATTGAAAAAATAAATGTTGGTGCGATTGATGCAATTGAAACAATTATTAAAATAACCGCGGTTAACTTTTGCCCTTATTGACGGTTAACGTGCAGTTTAAACATTCTGCAGTAGTGCGCACGATTAAGAAATTGTAGCACTGGAGTTGCGCAAGAGTTTGTTTGTGGCCGAAGCGTGCACAGTCCCAATAAAAATGCACGGAATTTTTAATTAGTCAGCAATATACTCGCCCATCTAAACGTAACAGCTGGCAGATGCCTAAAACCTTCGGGGGAAACAAGTTTTACGCTCGACCAATGCGCGCACAAGAGAAAACTCTTTCCTAAAACATCCAGTAAGTGTTTCTTTTTTGTAGATGCTGTCTCCACGTCGAATGACCATGGGCTCGTCGGTAAATGAGTGAACGCCTCTCAAAAACCTGTTAAATACTTTTAGCTTCTGCGCAAGGTTCTTTAATCGTATAGGCCGGATTAGGTTATAACAGCGATTCGGATGTAGTCTTGCGTGCAACGCGTGTGCGACGTAAGAGCGCGGACACTCGTGCAAGCCAATTTAATTATTAATCAGTTTGCGAATAGCCGTACTTCAGAAACGTGGTCGCGTGAACGCAAATTGCCCTTTCAATGACGTAGTAAAACACCATTCGCAAAATTCGTACGTGAAGTTACTCAAAACGGGCGCTTCGCAAATTGCCTGGTTACGTGTTGTTATAGGTTTTTGCATTTCACCAGCACCATTTCATTTTGCTAATATCAAAACATGGAGCGCAATATTACAAGTGCATGCGGTTGAAACTACGGTGTAACATCGATCGAGAAGAAATTACAGTAGTTAACATTCCCAATAATTCAAGGCTCCATGGAATACGGGATGGGAAAAAAGTAACGATGTGGTTTGATCTACGGTATTTTTAGACTGACACATTTTTGTCTTCAAAAAGACAAATCGCGAACAATGTATACCATAACTGTGGCAAACTTCGATTTTAATCTTGACATATGGGTTTGGGTTGTGTTTGCAAATCAGTATCCATAGCACGTCTCTCACATTTTTCACACCTTAAACACAATCGACTTGGCTCCAAGTGTGTGAAGCCGAGCGGAGAATATATTATCAGCCTTGTCAGTGTAAATTATGATATACATACCTAGTACATGTCCAATATAGTATGTACGTCTTACATACAGCCAGCACATAAGGCAATCTGCGATCGCTTGTTTTATCCAAAAACAAAAATCGTGTAATTTTTTAAGTAGACTGCGAAGTTGTTTACATGCGCGTAGTGATGCCAAACACAAACATTTTTATCTTCCAAGAATAGCACACAAGAGGCGAAAACACTCTAGCAAAATCGCCAATGGGCGAACGCATCATTCGAGGTTTGTAAGATATCCAAGTTGAGAGAATATAGTGTTGAGCTTTCTCCATAATGAAGCACTTCAAAAATTCCCAATTGCTTTTATCATTTAAACTAACTTCAATAAAATAAAATATTAATGGTTAAGAAATATTTTTTAAATACAATTTTTCTAAGGATGTGAGTTTCCTGCAATGCAGAGGTTACAGTATATATGTTTTCAATATGTCGGTTTCAAATGAATACATTTGGGGTCGTGGCCATCGTTGAATGTTGAATGCCACAAACAATTCCTAGACGGTATTTGGCTACACTATTTTTACTTTTGACATTTTTTTTCAAATGTCGATGTTTGCAATCGCTATTCATTGAACAATATATGGCGAGAGCGGTTTATTTGCATTGTGTTTGTGAACCGAGAGTGCATAAAAGGAGCCAGACATAGCTGGCATGGTTTTTGATAAGAGCTCGCGCATAAGCCGGAAATTAGCAGCGTGCCAGCTGACATCATTTCACGCGTTCAGAGAGTGTAGTGCGAGAATAAGAAAGTGGCATTTAAGAATTCGCAATGCAAACAATATGTGAAAGCGGGATAAACAGGACATGCAGCGCTTATACGTGCATAGTGTGTGTGCAGACTGCAGAGCCAACTTTGAATTGGCAATAATACACAGTCAACTGTGGCATTTAATATCGGGGGCGGGGACGTGGAGGGGTGGGTGGAATGTCAAGATATTGCGCGGATGACATTAAAATAATTTCATCCTATATAACTAACTTGGAAAATACAGTTTTTATTTATGAACGCTTTCTGCTAATTTTTCCCCAGATCAGACGTGACAGTTAATAACAGCCAGCGACTGCCAACATGTATAAAGTGTTTAGCGTTTGACTTTTGAGGGATCGGGATTCTATTCCCGGCTGGCGCTCATTTGTTCGACGCCTGTGTGATGACGAATCATTGATAAGAATGTAGAGAATTTGTAGTAATGTTTATAAAAAAACTAATAATTTGTGAATATTCACAACTGTACGAATACATTTCCAATTACAAATAAGAAAATCATATATTTATAATCACGTCTCCATGAAAAGCTGCTGAATCATCAGTGAACCAGGGATAAGAAAATTCAAAAATATTTACCAAATTCGTTGGTACTCTTGCCGAGTGTTAAGTCACGCATTTAAAGTAATTTGGTCACTCACACGACATCACATATGAAAACAGCTTACCGTTTGAATAATCTTCATTTTCTCAATCGGGTTGTGTGGTAGTGATGATGATGACGGTGGGATTGGTAGTTAACCAAAGCAGTTGAATCCAGCCCCAGACTAGCAAATGCGACGTTCCGTCGACTTTCACAGCGAAAGACGGGGACGCGATGACTGTAAGACCGGGCGGCAGGCGAGAAAAAAAAAACAATTTCACCGCATACTGTCTGTCGCTCCAGTCTGTCAAGATCCACACACACACACGTGGTTTGTGTGTTCCACCGGACAGTGAACGAGATGCGGAAGAGAAAGTGAGATCGGTGGCGGTGTGGTATTTGACCACTGTCCACCACAGGCGAACCGGGAATGTCGACCGCAGCTCAAGGATCTACCGGATCCGGCGATTGACGGAATCTCCACTCGATGGAGGAAAGTGATCGCCGATTGAGGAAACGGATAAGATTTCACCCTTAGTGTCCGACGATGAGAGCTGACCGGTCGGGATCCCGAGAGATAAGCCGGCAGACACAATCAAAAGCCAGAAACACCGCCGCGGACACGCGTGGCGATTCGAATACAAGTTCAAATAGACCGCCGCGCGACCTATTTCAACCGAAAGAAATTCGTCGACCACTACGACGCACAACCGTTCGGTTCTACCGGAACCACGCGCCGGAACTAGAAAGTGCGCGCATGTGCCGTGCAGCCAAGGTGTGCCAAACTCAAGCCCAAATTACGCCCCTCCCCCTGGCAAAAGAGAAGTTCTTTTCGGGCAGTCATAGGCGTCGTCTAATTACGTTTTGCCACATTCTAGTGTATCCGAGTCAGCAATTACGCGTAGTTATCGACTTGGCAACCAGGTGGCACTTCAACAAGTCTGGGCGCATCGTCTATAATTAAATAATTATTTAAGTTTTACGATTCTAATGCGGGTGTCGATTGATATGCGATAGGCGTGTTCCGCTAGTACGCCGGGAGCGCCCTCTGGTGACAAAAGCCATCGTACGCACAAGACAACCGATTTCATTGTGAGACAGCGGTTCACAGTTGGACGACGTTCGGTAGACTCACTTTCACGAACTTCCGTCGCAAGTCATTACGATCGAATGGAGCGAGCATCCCGCAAAGCTGTTTCGTTGCCCGGCTCATGACACTGACAACGTTTTTCTTTTTCTTTTAAATTGAGGGGAAATCCGAGCGCTACGTGTAGCTACATAGCCAGTTCTCAACCGACAAACCTAGTACGAGCTAACAACGCGCTGCCACGCAAGACAGAAAACACATGCCGTGTGGTCGGCGCTCGGGAATGTATCGAAGGTACCGATGATGATGCAAACGAGAGCTATTGTCGAGGGCGCAGGTTGGCGTCATCAATTATGGCGTGGGTTTCCTCGCTCGTTTTTTTTTCTCCTTCTAAAACCAATTTGCGATGGCGTTGAGAGTGGGGGGGAAGAAACACGGCGCACATGTATATGCAGTCTGGCGCATGCTGAGAAAAAGAGCAAAGTGTTAGGGTAGAAAGAGTTTCTGCAATACTTCCACGTGCTCTCTCAAGCGGGCCCACGCAACAAACGTGATTGGAGCGCCACCTATACTGTCCGGTGCCACCACTTTATACGCCAGTTTTTTTAGCAATTGAATAAAACGCGCGAAGTCTTGATCTGTCTGAATCCAAAGTCACCAGTCAATCCGTTACTCACAGTCAGACTAGGGGCCCTCAATTGTGCCGTCTAGCGTGATCGACTCCAAGATGACCGCGTATCAGAGTTTTGCGTCGAGAGCTAGTCGGATATCCGGTAGACGTGAACATGGAGCGATTCTGCTTTCCATTAATTTCATTGATTCACTGTGCCTCACATAACGAAGTCATAGCCGGGCGGTGACAATTGTCTGCATACACTCTACTTATTTTACTTTGTCACGTGATGGTACAACCTTCAGTCACCACAATCAACAATCGTTGTGAATGATATCTCTTTCGATAGGTTCTCATTCAAAAATCACGACAGAAGAACTTTTTGTTTGAGAGTTTTTGGAGTCATATTTTGATAACGCGCACCACAAATCACTCGTAACACAGCTGAAGAGAGCCCTGATAAATTAGTTCATCAGCACGTAGCCACAGGTATCATGTAAGTCTAACTTGTGTTCCGAAACGACCCGAGAACTAGAGTTCCTCCTCGTGATGAGGGACTGACGCCGAGCAGTGGCAGTGTCACTATGGAGGCTAATAAGGGAGAAACTCGAACAACCTGCGCGAGAAGGTGGCCACAACGTCAGCAAGAGCTCGCCAGTCGCCACGCCGCCGCGCGCATTCCAGCACGATCGACTTGACTCGAAGCAAACAGATGAAGTTTTACAACAAAAAAAACTCGTATCGCTGGCGCCAAAGCATGTCACGTCACACATATAAGCGAGTGTACGCCTTATTCGAATTTCGGTAACGGGCAACCCGATTTGGTGCTCAAACGAGGCAGCAGCAACCTACGACAACAACGGTCGGCGATGTCGCAACTATTGTTGTCTCTAGCTTACACCGTATCCACCGTAGATAAGAAACAAATAGTCGTATTTTTAAAAACGTTTTTCTTAACTTATCAGGTGGCCTCTAAAGAATTCCCAGTCCAGTAGCAAACACATGACTTGTGAATGTAACGTGATGACAAAGGAATGGAATTGTTGGAGGTTCGTCCTCTCTTAACTCATAGGTAAACTCATAAAAATATAGTTAAACTAAAAAACTTAGCTATTTACTGATTAGTTTATTCACTTTATTCGTTCGTTACGTCCGGATCTGGGACTTCTTAAACATTCAGTCATTTACCGTTTAACACTTAGAACACTAAGAAAAAAATATTTATGCTGTTGTTTTGCAAGTCACACTGGACTTGTGATATTTTACAGCGATGTTGACAAGTCGGCGTGCACTAGGGTTGTGAACCACCGACGCGACTAGCCCGAAGAGGGCGAAGCTGAAGCTACGTAGATCCGGCGCCGTTCGGCCAAGGCGAGAGAGGGGGAGCGTCGCGCGGCACTACTTCAGCGTCCTCGACACCTGCCCACGCGGGCAACGGGCGCCCAGTTGGCGGCAACACGGCGAAAGTGGGACGCCAAAACGATAGATATAGCAGTCGGCCAGCTATAATACAGCTGGGGTAGGGAACAGCAATACGGACAGTGCACACACGCGCGCGAGCCGTTCTCCTTTGCAGATATCGCCGTGGCAAGCCGAAACCACTTGCGGAGAGGATTCTGCGCACGCGGAAAAGCGCGCGCCGCTTTTACTATGCCGCCGGGTGTGATACGCTTGCCGCCCCCAACTGCAGTGATGCAGCATGCGCCGACGAATTCGGTAGAGATGCGCGAGCGCACGCAACGTGGTTATGTTTGCATAGAGCGGCACTTGAAATACAGCTAGTGGGCTCAGAAATCAGGTCAAGATTTTTCAGAATTAAAATTGATGGATTTGTGCGGCAGGCACGCTCATTGATCAGAATAAACGAGCATAAGACTTGGAGACTGTACCAATTGACCGCAGTAATTATTGACCGCAGTAATTATTGCCCACATTGACCTTATGAATTCAAATGACCGCCTATGGGAAACGATGCCAGTCTGCATCAGCCAGCGTAAACCATCATGAAACCATCGCATCACATGAGTCACCATTTCGAAATGAAGCCTACGCAAACTGCCTAGATTTTCGCATCAAATTTCGAGATATGTACAGTAAAAATAAATCTACTTGTCACTGCACTACTGCCCATAGTTTAATAAACGTTACGAAATCCGGACTTGTTTCAAACATTTATCTTTAGTTTCGTATTTTGCTGGATACTTTGCAACAGAGATTCAGGCACAGCTCGTATTCCGAGTCAGTCGCTCCGCTCCGCCTCAATTTTTTTTTAGCACGGGGACAAAAGCTTCGTACCGCAATTGGTCTGACAGGTAACAGCAACCGCGGTCTCCAAAAGACGGAACTATCAATAGTAGCTGTGAGACAATGGCAACCCGAAAAGCTGCCAAAAGGATTCCAAATTGATTTCATAGAAATTGCTTCTGCGTGGAATGACTAAAACCACGATAGAAAATTTATTGAAAAGGGCGCATGCACAATTGACCGTGGACACGAAAGGAATAATAAGATCAAAAGAAGGTCACCAGATTTGTCAAAACCACAGTTACATCCTAACCAATTTTCTTTCAAATCGATTAAATGGGTTGTACATTTATAAATATAAAAAATAAACGATTTTTAGACATTTATTTATAATATGCCGATCCGGATGTGCGTATCTTGGTGTTGTGCATTGTTGATAAGAGACGACATAATTAAAATAGAATTTAGAAAATGGAATTTCATAGTGAATGCGAGGATATTTGGAGTCGAGGATTTGACAACACTGGCACGTGAAACTCTGTGAGCGATGAGACAGCGCACGCGCAGCCTCCACCACCACCGCCTCCTCTCCAGCTTCAGAGGAGGCCCTGAACAGTTCAGAGAGCGACTCGACTCCCGACGGGATACGCCCAGGAGATCGTGGTGGCGCTAGTGGCGCCACACCAGATCATGTGGGGTTGAGGGAGGGGGGTGAGGGGGAAGGGTAGGCGAAAAAAGGGGAGGGGGAGAGGCGACCAATATTTCTTAGATCAGCGCTGGTGCGCACGGGGAATACATGTTTCGTTGTCAATAAGGTAATTGAGCTTCGCTGCATGTACGCCGTCTATGGGTAATACATATATATGGGGAGGGTGGGAGTAACGGCTGCTGTATATGCGCAAATGGCAAACGCGTGCGACCTCGTATGAGGGCCTCGATTTGCGTACACTCGGTGCAGATAGCCGTGTTCAGGTGTCGTTGTTTGCCTGAAAAATCCCAGTCTCTCGTAGAGTTGACGGCGATAAGCGGTAAGCACTCTCGTCCCCATTAATCTAATGATTCCGATGACTGACATGTCTGGTTAAGTCAATCTACGCGGGCGGCTGACACATACAAGATCGTGCCCAATACCACATACAAGATCGTTCTCTTATTTATAGCTTCATTTTTTATTCAGTATCGCTATATATGAGATTTGATACAGTTCCCGCAACTTAAAAAAAATATATAGGTCTCTTTAAAAACAGAGTATGGAATTTCAAATCAGGTGGAAATATGTATCACAGTGTGCTTCATGGAACTGTCATTTTGTAAAGATTCTTAATCAACCCGCGAGAGATTTTATCAAAAATAATGAGAGATTTTATGCTTGCGTATGCATGTGTTGAAGATCAAAACAAAGTGACGACCATGTAGCGTAACGCGAAATGATTCATCGTGTAAATCTTGGCTGTACGTTGTAGTTCCTAAAGAAATTTGAGAGTGACTTTTTTATTTCTGCTCTTTGCGCGAAAGATGATTTTTTTTTGGCAATCGGAATGTTTTAGTTTTTGTGTAAAAAATAAATTGAGAAAGATAGGAGCACACGTTTTCTTTTAAACGGAGACGATTTATCGTGTCTCCAATTCATGGTCAGCTCCTATCCACACGCAATAAATAAATAACGAGTACAAAACATTGAGCACCTACAGCAAGCAATGAATATAAATTAAGAGTGCGTGTGCGTGGGTAGCTTTATTTTGTGTTACGCTTTTTCAGAGACCGATAATTACATGGCATTTTCCATATTAAAGAGGCAAATTTGTCTTTTTTAGAAAATGAGGGAAATTTATAACCTATAACAGCCATGTCTCTGGGACCCCCTGCTCCTGTATAAAATCAACTCGGGAAATACATGTAGATAGACAACGACACTCCACTTAAGATTTGGAACGGAAATCGAAACAAAATTAATAAGTTCCTAATAGCAAAACGTGAAATGATGATCCATCGTGCAAACTTTGCGTAAATGTTCATATTATCCATTTTTATTTTCACTTAGGCATGGCATTATACTCGGGAGCTCAGGAGGATTGAACAGCTTGCACGCATTTATTGAACAGTTTAGGGCAAACATCATTTTAATATGCGACACACCTAATCCTTGAACCAAAAAATGTGAGAGAGGGGGGAACAAAATATTTAGAGAAAAACGTATGAAATGGGAGGGAAGGGTGGAGAAGGAAAATCAAGTTGCCAGTCCACTATGTCACGCACGTACAGCTGTAATTGCGCAACGCCCTAAGGGTCTTAACTATAATGGCAGCGGACGGTTAAAACGGTAGCGAGAGGAAATTTACAGAAGAAATTTCCTGCTCGTATTGTAGCAGATACAAGTCATGCACTGCAAATCATTTTGTATCAATTTGTGTAGCACATTTCATTAAACTGGAGCCGCCCAAAAAAAAATCGGATCAAAAAGGAACACGTTTTCGGTAAATATTTAGTTGTTTGCGTTTAACTTGAGTACAAACGCAATATTAACATATTTAAAATAGTGAATCTAAAATTACATGTACACACGTATTGTGACAGATGACTACACAGTGTCAGACATGGCTTAGAAAAGAACCACAAGACGAAAAGAAGGTTGGCTACCTGTTAAAAACGACTGAGGTAGGCGTCTTATAATTCTAAAAATTACACCACCCTCCGGTTCAGACATCGTGATTCGCAGTGCATCTGGTTGTGTACGTGCGAGCGCGGCTAGAGCACATACGTATGGGAAGCACGGAAGCTGGATATAAGGACGCGACTGGCATGCGATACGAAATTTTCCGAACGACACGCGTGAAGAAGTATAGATTGATGTTGGGTGGGGGAGGAGGCGAAGCAACGAGGTCTGGCGGCACGCGTGAGGCGGTTCAGACGCAAAATTGAAGAAGCGGCCATTCCCGTAGATTGAAACTGTCGCGCACAAAGCTGGAACTTTGTTGAGTGCGGTTCGTTTGGTGCAATAGCTTATTAGTCAATATCTGGAAATATTACACGAAATCCCTTACAAATTAACCCGAACTTGAAGCGGATGGTATGAGAGAACGGGAACATTTTCAACGGTGCTGACTGTGCTGTAAAACACGCGTTTAACGTAGGCTAAGCTTATTCTCAGTTTACGACAAAGTTTGCGTACGTAAATCTATTCGTGAGAACAATTGTCTTGCACTTGGTGAGGCGACCCTATCGGTGACAACTGGAACCAGATGCTACCGCCCTAGATTGAAGATTGAAAACATCGCCATCTGGAAACCACGTAGTCAAATGTGGGCCGCATCAGTAAACAGGAAACAATCAAAGGTGTTCATCTAACACAAGGGTGCCTAAGCACCAAGAGCGGTACAGAAAATTCTGTAGTGACTACAGTGAACTGAAGGGAATAGGAAAAAACATTGAAACGATGTAGTACATTCCGCACGGCACACCTTAAGAGACGGTCGAAGAATTACGTGGCAAGTTTATATGTGCACTATCCCCAGTAACGCGATCTAAGCTCTGGCAAACTGAGCGGGGGAAGGCTAACCGGAACCCGATTAAAAAAAAGTTGTCCGGATCCGGGCGTGGACTGGTGATGGGGATGGAGTGGGGGTGGGGGGCATAGCGCAATCGACGTGTATACTCTGTATAGACGCGGGGCGAGGAACGGAAGAGGCGATCTCAGTTGGCGATCGAGGCTGGTGAGGAGTGGCAAAGGTAGGCCCACAGATAGGAAATAATTTCGAAATTGCCTCTTGGGACGGGAAAGTCGATCTGTTTCTTGGCCAGTCGAGGAGCCCGGATCCACACGCACCCCCCACAAATCCCCCGACTGCTATTCCGAGCAGCCTCAATCACCCCCCGATGTCCAAGTGAAACGGTCACGGACGCTTGTGACGAAGACAATGACAACTCTCAGATTTCACCAGAACAGTTACCTGTACAACGGTCTAGCTAAAAATAGGAAACTTCCCTAGCAATTATGTCTACCTTGACATACCAATATAACGAGATAGTCATAATGGCACGAACGTAAACAACATATCATTCAACACCCAATTAATTTACTAACTGAAACGAGAATATATTTTACTCGAAATGCCACTTTCGGCAATACTATCGAACTGTGTTTACAATAATATTTATCAAAAAATGTTGCCCCAATATTAGAAATTGGATTGCAAGATGCTACCAGAATATAACATATTTGACCGGGAAATGCACTAGTATAAATCATTTAAAATTATCATTACCATTAGCAGCAAAAATATATTGTTCCGCGGCGAAATCAACCACCTGAATAACACAAAGTACGTATAGTCTGTTTTCGAAATTTTTAATATAGAATTTGGCCAACCCAAAACAGCATGAGGACTAACCGATCCCACTGATCGGAAATTATCAATGCACTACATGTACACTATACACGATACTAACAGTCGATCTGAACGAAATGAAATTTCAAAATACCTTGAGGTTATTTTGGAAAGTTCAGACGCATGAACCCAATTGGGGTTAGCACTCTTTTAGCCTGGGGAGTGTTTGGGCCAGTCCACCCTTCAAATATCCGCCCACCAACAAATTGGCGAGTGCAGATAGAATCTTCAAGCGTTGGTCATTCCCTAAATTATCCGAGCCTCTGTGCCGCCAATGATTTGCGAGATACAGTTTTGGGAGATAGGGTGAATGACCCGAAAGATGGTGGGGAGGGGCGTAGGGGGAGTAATTGAGAGGATACCACTTTAAAACGAAAGTGAAATCGATTCGATATAGTGAAATGTTTTAAATGGTCCTGTGCCCCGGAACTGACCTGGGATCGGAATATTTCACATTTTTCTTGCCCTACGTTTGGGAATACCGGTACTCATTTCACATGACCATGCATAGTTGGAATAATCCATAAATGAGACTGTATTCGAACAGTGTTACCGGTACTTAGTGACACAAGTTCAAACTTAAAGTGGTCGATTTTTCAAAAGTCCGGTAATCTGCTGTTGCCAAAACTGACCTAATAGTAGTGGACGAGTGATTCAAAAAGCGTCCCGGCAGCGAACGAGATTTATGATTTGCTGATTTCCTGAATCAACTTTCGAATCACCAACCCTCAAGAGATTATCTCATCTGCTCGAGCCTTGGTAGCGAAGTTACTGTTTTTCTTCCAAAGACACGCGTGGATTTCCATAGAAAGCTTTCCTAGTGCGTACAATGCAATTTCTGCCGCATGAACGAAATAACTAAATGTAGATCGGTCCGCAAAATTTTATTTTAAAATATCAAGACGATTTGCAATTTTTAATCACGCAATAATGATTATTTTCTCCACAAACTCCTCTTAAACAGAGCGTCCAACAAGTCTAGACAAACCCCTAATAGAAATGTTTGCGGATGGTACTCGAAATTTAAATTGCGCCATATTTGCATATTCAATTCACGCAAACCAAATGTCGTTATTTAGCCGCAAGAAACCAGACCGCATCAACGCTACTTGAAATATTATAATCTATCGCCTACTCACGTGAACAAACTCCGTTATGTGGGCCTTACCCAAGATGCCGACCTCGTTCACTTGGCATAATGCAGTCTCAATGCTCGCGCCAGATACTTACACAGATAGACGATTATTTCGACTGTTATTTAAATATGCAGCTGTTTCACCGAGTTGTGCTGCAGGGACCGGGGCACAAGCCTCGATTATAAATTCAACCAGTTCAACGGTGTAGCGGGGACGTGCCTTGCCCACCATATGGTTCCATACTCGTATAAACACGCAGTGTAATACGGCGACCGCATATAACCTCTTCACCCGGTTATTTCGCATTAATTTGCCGACGGACGATGCGACCCCGGGGTCAGGAAGCCGGAGAGAGACAAACCAGAACTGGTCCCGGCTGCTCAAAAGTTAACGGGCGGCGTAGACACCGACGCAGCAATTATCAACTTTCTCGGTGTTGACCAAACGTAAAGGGGTACACGCACACTCACGGGCAGTCAGTCGTAAAAATATGTTATGTAAATATATTTCATTTCATTCATTTCCGAATTGTCAATTCAAAATTTAAAAATCATGTCAAGTTTTATTGAACTGTTCATTGCTCAAGATAATTAATGTTTAAAAATGTATCGAAAGAATTCAAAATATATTTTTCAGATGAACAAACACACTAACGAATCATGACGATTATCACGCAAGCCTTCGCAATGTACGGAGTAAGTATGCTCTGTATACACAAGTTCCAAACGATAACAGAAAACAAAATATGTACCGAAAAAAGTTTTCATATTTCCATTTGTATACTGACATTTGTAGACTGATAAAAATATGAGGTAGTCAAAGAAAACTACCCGTGAAAACATTTTGTCGACAAATATATGTTCAGATTGTTTTACCACACTTCAGACGACGATGTCAAGGCATTTGCCCCCACTCAAAATAGATACTGAATGGGAGTACTCTTTTTCTATCCAAACAGATTTGTTAAATTTCGGGTTTAGAAACGTGAAATAAAAGTACACACAGAAGAGCTGAAATTTGTACGGCTGACTGCCACTGATGACTCTCACTCAACCGTCCATTCGCCGTTTCCTCTGATTTCTATTTTCGAGAGTCGGTCAGCCGAATCGCAAGTGCGCGCCTAAGCATCAGCGACTGAATTCCTTTTCTCTTCCTCCCGAACACGAGCCTTTGCAGTCGCACTGCCTATCAGCTGCCCCTTGTGTGCAGGCAATCACAAGAAGCAGGTGTGCACTGCCAGATTGCCAAGTTACGAGGGAGGTGAGCGGAGAAAAGGCGCAGGATGTTGCCGGATCGGAGATATTGCAATAGCTCCCACCAAATGGTGGATTTAAACTTAGTGGAAAGCAACCGAAATAGCAGGAAGCGTAATTTGGGAAATATTAATAAAATCTTCTATAAGAGAATATCTTAGAATGCCTGATATAACAGAAATTTTAATTATGACAAGATGTCTCGCTGAAAGCTAAGAAATTAAAAGTCAAAAGTCAAATCAACGGTACATGAGACTGGTATACGATGAAACACTCGTATTTTGCAAATGCGGAAATCGTCAATACTATTAAAACTGTTCTACGAAAACACGGTCTTCCTAATCTCGCAACATTGGACGGAGCACCGAAAATTCAGCGCGTACAGTGCCGTAGGGAAGACTACAAACTCTCGGGGAGAAACCAAGCGAGCGTGCGACGCAAGCTTTTACACGCCGCGCTTGTCAAGCAAAGTATAAGTATAGGTGCGCATCGGTCCACCTCATCCCTCCCCCAGCCATTCCCTTTCTTGTTATCCCTCCGGCGGGATAGTGCCACGGAGAAGTACAGTATAGAGGAGGACCGCGGGCATCATTTCCGCGAGGCCAATGAATTCCGAGCGTAGAACGCGTGTAGGTTGCTGCAGTGGTCGCGCCGAAATCCGTAGAGCAGAAGCGATCTGAATATTTTAGCGAAGGCCAACAGAGGAAGGCGGCCGGCTGTGCACCTGGTCACCAAAAAGTGACGAACACACTAAAATAAAAAACCAAACCTAATTCGGAGTGCATTTACGTTCTCCGCAATATAAATATTGTTTACCGTTTCCTTTCTTCTCTGGTAAAAATAATATTTCTGACATATGTATCCGACACACATTTTATCGGCAGCACCGTGAGTGTCGCCACATGCCGAACGTAATCGAACCGATATATAAAAAAGGGACACCAATCTATCTGCGTAATACAATTTTCAACCAAAGGCATTAAAATGATTATTATTAAATAAAACGAATCAATTTTGATGTCACGCATAATGTAAGAATGGTTGCGCGTAAATTGCATATTAGCACATCTTTAATGCAGATAGTAGCGTACGAGCAGCGCACCATCCGCCACATTGGGTGGCGGCAACCAGCGCGCGTCCCAGAGTGATGCTCGAGGAAACACAGCACGCACTTTGTGTGTCGCAGCGTGCTTGCTGTAAAAATACTTTGCGGCGGCCAACCAACCGAACGTGCGCTCGCGCTACAGGTTGCCCGGTCAGTTTTCCCTAATGCATGCTCACTCCCGCTCGTTCTCATAGAATTGAAAAAATAAATCTGACGCGTACGTGCACCAGAGATTCAAAAACGGCTGCATCTGCGAGGGGGCGTTCATAAAATGGGTGTTAGTGACCGAGCTATTTAGGAATAGAGAAAAATTTTATTCCACGAATAGTTTTTATTTTTTATTGATTCAACGTCTTCAAAAGAAAAGAAAGAGTCCAAAATATTACAAACCGTCAAGTAAAGGAAACATGTTGAAAGACGTGAAACTGTAGGCCCTCACATCCATCACTAATGCGATTTTTGAGAGCCCGGCAAATACAAATTGCAAAAACTTATTAACAATCTGCTAGTTAAATCCTACTCAGAAATACATGGGTGCCTATCAAAATTCCTTCACATTTTTCAAATTTCACACTCAATATAAAAAATGTATATTAGATTCAGTCAGGTTCTGTAAAATTCTTAATTCGTTAAGCAATCAGAAACACGGAATCAAAATAATTTTATCTTCAGTTAATAATTTGATTAAACCAGCTTGGCACCCAGCAAATGAGGTGTCGTATGCTGAACCCGTGATCGTTGGTTCAATTCCCCGCCGGGGCCTCCGAAATTTTTCGGCGAAAGAAATTTCTGCGTGCAACGTTATTCGTGCCTGAAAGCAAAATGACCAGATCGACCCCTGAGGGGGGGGGGAAATTTAACAATAAGAAAGGGTGAAGCACACCGAGTCGGATGTCTGAACAAAAGCACTATGCGAGATAGGTAGCACGATGATCCGGCAGTTACGGTGAAAACGATTGGATCAATAATTGAGAAATCTCGTTGGCTGACCACGCTTCGTCATAACCTGCGAAAATTTGAATAAATAACGATTTAGATCATTGGCATTTGTTTGTTTTATAGGTCTTTAAACTAATAATTTATTGTGGCCGATTCACCGATTCGTGATTTCGGTAAACTGGGAAATTCGCGTTAACTCGTTTACAAATAGTGCAGAGCATGATTTCTATACTTGCGCATCTCTTTGGATGGATCGTCCAAATGGCGGCCATTTTGCCTGCATAATTCACGAGCACTTCCTCAGTGGGTGCTTCAGCGAATGCACAGATTCGCGACCCTGTCCACACACACATATCCACATCGTCAATCCATGCACAAACTTTTATTTCCAACTTTTCGCATCGTACTGTATAGAAAAGACGGATGCACTGGCGGCTCGCTCCGGCAATCGACAGTGGCCACATAGTGCGAGCCCGAATAGGCTAATGCCAGAAGCACTCAGCATTATGTAAGCAAGTCGGTAGGAGAAATGGAGTTATATAGGACGTGAGAGGGGCGCGCGACCCAATGCAATGCAAACAGTTGGTCATCGGATACGTTGTCGAGAGGATAAAAAACCTGGAACGAACAGTTCGGAGGAAAAGGCCATTTTGTTACGTAAGAGAGAGGCAACAGAAAAATCCACCTGCAGCCACCACGCATTACTTTCAGAGGACAAGATAAGCTGGGAGTTGTAATTTGAGTTACGATGGCTAGGCACAGCACGGATATCGCATGGCCACAGGGGTTTCGTTGGAAACGAGGAATTTCTTGTCTTCCATTGTCAAGATAAAATAAGAGCGAGATACATTTTAGAGGTTCAAGTCGAGATAGATACAGAGTGCCAAAAAGAAGTCTTGCTCTTTTAATCAATTTTTTAATTGTTCGATTGCAGTTCTGAAAATAATTTGTTTTATATTTCTTCAATTATTTATTTTCTTATCAAAATGGAATAATACGTTCTTCAATTGTTCCATATAAGACGATTTTTACATTTTTCAAAAAGATCATGCTTTCCCACTTAAGACAATGTCAGACCATCTCCCCAAACCTGTTTTTCGACAACCTTTATACAAAAGAAATCAGAGATCCAATACGGATTCAGAGACCAAATTTGGCTTTTTCTCCCATTCCATGGTTCTTGTCAGTACTCAGAAATGAAATTATACAGTACATTCTGTAGTAACCCTGCTATATTGTACATTGTGAAAAAAGGGGCCCGATTCAAATTCAAAATATGAAAACGTTTCTTGAGGTTCAAAATGAAGCTCGCTTAGAGCAAAAAGTGATTTGATTTTTAACGAAACACGAAACAAACGTTTAGCCGTTCTTCTGGAACGCCATTTTGAACCCCAAGAATTAGAATGGCGTCATGTGCTTGAGGGCAATTGAAAAAGGAAGGTCTTGCCAACATGTATGCTAAATTTCATTTCATTTCACAAATGTTTTCATATTTTAAATTTTAATCGGGTCCCTTTTTTGGTACACACACTGTAAAGGCGCACTACTCCATAAACACAGTGAACCTCGGCGATCCATTACGATTGACTGACTACGCTGACGGAATTAACCCCAACAAAACGTCAACATCTTCATTCGGCTCAAATCTGCAGTCACATTCGTGTGTACAGCGAAGGGCCGTCAAATTGAATTGGTTTATTAAAATACAACTTCATTTGCTTTGAACGGAGGTTGTTGCAGTTTCTTTTACTGCTCGCACATACAAATATTTGTGTTTACTCATGGGAGAACTACTTCGCAAATTGAATTGAAAATTCGTCCGTGGAATGGCAAACGCCAATCAGGCAAAACTAATTTACATTTAGTATAGGATTTACTTGCTCGCCCTAAAGAGAAACGCGAGATACGAAAGAGGAAGGAACAAGATTCAAGATTTCTCTTAATACGAAATAGAACGCCGATGAAAAAAATGAAATTTTCACCAAATCATTTTAATCGATAAATAAAAAAGGAACCAACAAAGCATATTTAGTCTGAAAGTCGACCATTCTCTTTCAAGATAGCAGTGTAATTGATAAGATATATCAGAGCTAGGTGTGGCGGCGCACATCTTGTTTTATAATAGCGTAATTTACATTTTTCTTTGTTCTAACTTTATTTGGGATCATTCACACAAATGTGCTTGAAATTAGATTTTAGAAGATCATGAATCAAATTTGGTTTCGAAAATCGTATGATATGTTCGAAGCACCATTTAGCGAACGACCGACAAATACATTTTTTGCGCAACCTTCATACAACATGCCCCTATGAAGCAGGTGCTAATTTCATTATTACATAGCCAGCAACCAAAATTCCTTTAGTCCAGTAAATCCTATTTTTTCTCCCTTGAAGACTTGTTTGTGTGTACGAGTATGTCTCTCTCTTGAAGATGAAAACAAAGACAAATACTCCGGCTACTAAAACGCGGGCGCCACGCCATCAGTGCTGACGACGTTGTTGACCGGTTATTGCGCCGCATTGTTATCCCGGCAAAAAATATATATATTGTTTGTACAGCATTACAAAGATAAGGAGCGACCGGCTGTACGGCGCAATCTACACGGCAGTCCTTGATGGAGACAATGTTATTAGTGTCAGAAGTTGTCAAAAGAATATTGTGTAAAAGGTTTGTTAATATGAGTAAGACGTGACCTTTTGGACATTTCGACTAAGTGCAAACATAAGCAACAAAATACCGAATTATTTTATCCCTATATGAAAAATATTCAATTTGACATTGAGTAACAAAGATATCAACCGCAATCTATTAAGTCACTAATATAAAATAGTTTAAAGTTTTTAATACGCACATTAAACAAATGTTTTACGACAACCATTTTCGATTTTGATAAGCACATTTACGGAACCTGATATTTACTACTGGCTACTCAACGTCACTAGAGCGTGAATTAGGAAATACTGAATTTTGCATTACAAAAAAGCAGGCATCGAAATTTACCGTTCTAAAAAAAAACAGTCCTTTTATAAATACACCATATAAATTATAGACACAGACAGTCTGTGAAAAATATGTTTTTTAATAATTATTATTAGAAACTTAAATTATGTGATGCTCTTTCAATTTTCACATTTCCGATATGATCAGCAACGTCGGTCACTGCAGAACGGTTCACTTTAGGAGCACAACTACTTCGGTAAATTGGAAGGAATGATATTCTAGAGTATAATGTACCATATGGTTGGTAGTCCAGCGTACCCACTCAGGTGTGGTCAGCAGCAGAGGTCGCGGCGCCCCGGTCACGCTTTCGTCATCATAGCAACTGCGGTCGACCGAGAAAAGCCGATTGCTAATTGAGTTCATTAAGTTGAGTGTTGATGAAGGAGAAGGGAGATGGAGGGAGAGGACAAGAGATGACTCCGCTAAACCTCGATCGCCGCAATACTGTCGACTCGCTGACGAACACCACAGATCGCTCGTTTGATATATGCGACCGCCACCACATAAATGGTACAAACAAACTAAACAGATAAATGGCGGTCTCTTATGACGTTGAATTAATGTAGTCAATAATACTTCGAGATGATTTGCGGCGGCACTTTGAATTTCTGTGGCTCGGCAATTACGCACCTCAAGCTCCGGAATGACCTCTTAAAAACGGTCGAATAAAAACGTAGTCAAATCAAATATAGGTCGTTAAAATGAACACCTGCCGAATTAAGTTGTTGACCACACACAGACCAGCATTTAATAATTGGATTGGTAAAACGGCAGTTACAATATCGATCATTTTATGTTTGACTCCATGGAACTGTTATTTTGTTTGGACCAGACAGTCACAAGGAATGAAAGATTTCATAACAGCACGCTAGAGAGACCCAAATTAAACGACATGCTCATGGATCCGACCGTGCAAAGATCGATAATGTAAACGCATCTTGTAATATAATGTGAAGTATACAGAGTGGCCTAAAAAAAAACGTTTCGCTAAAAATTTGATCATAATATTGCAAATCTTTAATTTATTCCAATTAATTTTGGCACACATGTTGGACTTTTCATTCTTTATGAATTGGATTTGCGCACGCATTGATTTCCAACTTTTTTCATCCACCGTCCTTCACCGTTGATCCTCTTTTCCTTAATCATTGTAGTGAATAGCACTACAGGAGTTTCTGTATCCCTCTTAGTGCTTCGACTCTGTGTGGGGGCACATTTTCACCAGTACCCCGAAAACAAATAATCGAGATCCCGCGCCGGGAATCGAACCCGGGACCGCCGAACCACAGTCAATCCCAATACCGACTGAGCAACGACGAGTCGTACTTTTGAGTTCCGCGAATAATCCCTTATTTTTAGTTTCCAGACAAAGCTGAAGCGGTGTCTTAATTTAATTTCTTTCGATCCCACATCAATATTTCGCTCACAAAAGAATGTTAATGGGTGTCTTCCAGTTAGAGGGTGGAGCAAGACACACCGGTATGTTGGGAGGAGGCCATTATTTTTAGTCTTCGAGTGTCTGCAGCGTATTTATTGCTTGTCAAAAAATTCTGCAGACAAGACTCCTCCTCTTTCTCAGACACGATTTCAACTCGAATTCACGATGAAAAAATAATTACTATCCCGTGCCAACAGACGGCAATAAAATATATAATGTGTGTCCGCCCGCTGCCCGCAACACTCAGGGTATCAAATACTGTATATTATTATTAAGGTTCGGTAAATACGTTGGTAGGCAGCGCCGAGCGCGGCGGCTATTCACTGTAGATGATGCCACTAGATCTGGAAGGCATGAAAGGGGTTTGGTGGAAAGAAAGACGCTGGTCAGTTGGATGACACCGTGAAAGCCTGTACGCCAATTTTCGTAGAAGAATAACGACAAGATGCCACCAGACGCAGAGGTCGAAATAAATTTTAAGTTTACAGCTCTCTGGGGGGATGGAAGGCCCCGGCGAGAGAAACTGATATTACGTGGCCACAATTTTCGTGAATCCTCGTATAAGCACAGGCGCCATCTATATTAAACAGTGGTTGACAAACTTATCTCAGAAGAAAATCGTTATCGAGTTTTTTCGTATTCTTCGAAACATTTCCCAAAAGATGATCTAAAAGTTAAATAACGAATAAAAGGTATCAGAACACTTTTTCAGTAATTTCTTTGGCATACACAATCTTATGTTTTATTACAAGTTTATAAAACAAAATTGTGTGTGGGATTTCAGAAGACACTTGCAATTTAAAGTTTCTAGAAACCAAACATTTTTATGGCAAACCAAAGTTAACAACAATTTCAACATTTCGTCAGTCTAATGCGGGTGCTCCTGTAAGATTCAGACAATGGCGGACTTAACGAATAAACACATGTGTATTCTTAAGAACAACCACAAGAATGACTACACTAATTTTAGCAGCATTTTATGGCGTTTATTGGATTTTTGAAAAGCCTAATAATCACGAAGCTTGGGAAGAAAGTTTCTCTATTCCCTCATGACACCTTTCGCGAAAGAACGTCCCTCAGCATAAGATTTTGGGTCCAGTCGCATCATCGGTGCGATCATCATTGGCTTTTCGTGAGTGACACCCCTATGCCTTACTCTGTACATCCTTATACCCCCTTAAGCGCTAATTGCGCGGAGAGGAAGATAGATCAGAGTCGTGGCTGGAGTTTTGCGACTTTGAACTAATTTATCGCGACACAAAAAATTCGGTGAACGCGGGCCACAGATTTGCTCACCACTGGACTCTTAAAACGAGGGTCTGCATCAGAGATGACTCGAGAGTGGGCGGACGGACGGATGGAAGAGGCTGGCCAAGAAAATTGTGTTTGAAGATGATGTCGCGTGTGTTTACGCGCTAGAATATTATCGCCAGCCATTCCGAAAAATTCTCCAGAGTAGACAATTGATAGCGACAAGTAACTTTATGCGCGCGCAGGTAGGGGAACGACGTAGATATGTGGTAATCAAAAAAATGATCGTTTTTCAAAGCACGTATATATATAGTATGACTGCGTACGCGCGACAGTGTCGCAAGCTTACAAACGCACGTTGTTCTTATTATAGATGAGCAAACAGTCCATTGCGGACACCAAACATGGAGCTCACTCAGCGTGGCCACAAGAATGCTCTTCAGATAACTTGTCCAAAATGATCTACCGAAGACCTCGTCCTTACATTTGAGAGCATCCTCCTGAGACCCCACGTCAGCACTGAACAGTTTCTTGGGATTTCGTAATTCGAAGAATACAAATAAACTCTGTTCGAAACTAAACTCCTGAGCAGTTTAATAATTGTAAAAGAGGACTACGAGCGTTTCAGTCCTTCTATCGGAATCTATAGAAATCGAAAAACCGAGTAAATCTGCAACTACACCACATATCGTATTGAATATTTCTTAAAATTAAACGACACTGCTTATTTAAAAATAACAAAGTAGAATGAGCGAAAAACTATGTCCAATTTAATCTAATTTGGTTGTGCAAGTTTATATTACGTTAGACGAAAAAAGTAGAATGAGCAAAAAACTATGTCCAATTTAATCTAATTTGGTTGTGCAAGTTAGACTTTTCACGGAAAACCAAAAATTCAGGCGTGTGGATCTCACCAGGATATTATCAAGTGTCTTTCTACAACGCACTAGACAATGGCTTTTGTATGCGAAGGATATTATATCTCCTTCCAGGCAGCGTACATTTCGCGTGATTGTCACAGTTGTTTAATGAAGAAAAAAAATATATATTTTATTGCAACGCAACCAACTGCGCCAGAGAATTGTAAACCGTGTGCAAGTTTATGTACACGCGCGAGACATAAACTGTATGAAGTGCCCTGAACCATATAGACGACACTACGTGACAACCATCATCGCCGTCTCCTTTATAGCGAGGGATTTTTTTTATAAACCGAAAAATCCGGGGAAAGTCGGATTAAGAGTGATCAGAGATCTTTGCTTGACTACGGATATAGTCGCAAAGAGCTTGTACTCTGTGTATCCAATAGAATTCTTGTATGGTCAATTTTTTTCAAAAAATATGCTCGAAAATGTTTTGAATGAATGAAAATGATCCATTTGGATCAAGGTACATTCCATTGGATAGAATCCGCCTTTGACGAATGTCACTTCATCATAACAAAAGCCTGCGGATAGGCTGCGGAATGAGACGACTATCACTATTATCGCCCCGAGATCCAAATTGCATATGTAGGTTACCCATTCATCCGTGAAGGATATGACAAGTTCATTTTAAAAACACATTAAAAGGAGAGCAAAAACAGAAAAATACGTTTACGTATATATATTTGTGTAACATGTTCAGAATATGCCTGCCCACGCACATGCTAGTTTTCAAATAATCATATTCAAATTTTCATTGAAAACATAACCGGTAGGTGGCGACAGGTTACCTATACCATGCAATATATGGACTTGAGCACAGATACGAACGCCACCTGCCGCACACATTGCATTCAGGATACATAATAATTTAAATATTCGCGTTTGCATTGAGGTCGGAATCTTGACTGGCGGTGACGATCACCAACAGCAGAAGCCACATCGGTGCGGTTGCAAAGCAAGATCTTCATTTACTGTGGAGCTGACGTTACAATTCACTTTATATCTTCCCCGGCGCGCGCCAGTTCTCCCCGGAATTATGTCTTGGCCTTTTCTTCCTAAGCCGGAAGGCGATTTAATAATTCCGGCGAGACTCTCGGGAACGCCGGCACACACTCACATGCATGTCTTAACAACTTGTGTAACCCCGGCTATTGTTTTCGAAAGAATAACGTGTCTATATGCAAACGACCGGTTTCACGAACCGCACGTAACTCCATTCACAGCGCGGCTTCAGAAGCTCCTGTAGACACTTCTACGTAAATGCGAACTACACGGGGGCAGTTAATTATTTCGGAGTGGGCGCGCAAGCTCTTTTGCTTAGCTAGGTACATGGAGCCGGTGCGCTCCGTCTGACCTCTCCTGCGCGCATAAATTACAAAGTAAATAGAAACTATTGATGGCCGTCGACTTTGCCATACTTGACTAAATACCAGCGATACACTTGTATTGATCAATATACTCGTGCGCCATAATTGCGGACTTGCTAACTTATAACTTATTCTGGACAATCGCGAAATGAAAAATAGTTTTAGGATAACCATAGTTTATAGTTTTAGGAGATTATCAAAACGCTAAGATGGTCCCAGTTTAGGAACGTTTATTCAAACTATGCAAAAACAGTTATTAATACCAACTAATGAATGTCAAACAAAATTTATGAAAGCAAATGGGATTTTATGAATATTGACGATCGTTTTTTATTTTTAAATATTAAAGCATTCCATTAACGCATTAATAAATTCAAATAGCCTTTTTAATTTGTCAATGCGGACTTGTGGCATGTATGCTGGAATGCGGAATAAATTTATTTGAGAAAAATCAAATTTATAAGAGAACGCAAAAAATAAGAGAAGCGAGCAAAGAGTGAAACAGTTATTTTACAATGTGTCATAACAAAGGACTTTTCCCGAGGATCCGGGAATTCCAAGTCGGTAGGCACCATAAGAATCTCCCACCCCATCGACCCCCGAAGAGCGTCAGCAGTCGACAGAGCGTGTAATACTGAGAAGAAAAGAAAGAAAAAAGAAGTCTGCTCGTTACAGGGCCAAATACTTGTCACAGAGAGAAAGAGAAATATTAATAAAGCATGTGTAGGCACAACAGTACAATGAATAACGGTCGGTTTGGGACGGCTGATGGGTTACAGGAGGAGTGCGGCCTATCCAGAATGAATGCGTTTGACGTAGGAGGAGGGGAAGGGATGCAGGGAGCGAAGGATGCTTTCGACACGAATCACGCATTATTTCCGCGCAGGATGCAATATGTAACGCCACTTTAACAAGCTGACGCTGGAATATATATACATTTATGTGGCGAGGATAGAGAGCGGTGGTTCCCAAACAAGTGTGCCAAACTTCTAAACTGGCACAAAAACTTAAAAAGTAACAGAAGTTACAATCTCTTAATAAAAACGAAATGAAGGATTTAAAATTTTTGTTTCGAAAATGAAGGATTAGTGGCACAGAAACTGTTTCAATAAAAAAAACCTTTGTGAAACATCAATTGTTCGTTCTCGTGTATGTTGTGAAATGAAAGCATCAATGCCTTCCCATTTTCACTTAAAAAAGTAACATACTATATTTGGAAAGTGCTTCAAGTGTTCACTCCTCAAAATCGCTTCAGTTCAGTCCGTAAATGATAACACCGTTTCTTGGTGTAGTTCAGTGAATTTTACCATTTCAATTTTACACGAATATTGTCGAAACATAAAATATATTCAATACTTTAGTGCCATCATAAATTACTGTTGCACAGTTCGTTAAGGGGCGAAGCGGAAGAAATAAACATGTTGCCGAAGATGCTCTGTCTGCCTGTCATTTTTAAGGAATCGACCCAGACAGTTTCGCAAAAAGCATCATTCACCTGATTGAGTACAATATATTCGCCAGCTACCTGTCACCTACCTATAGGCAAGCATGGCGGCAATTTATTCACCTAACATTTGCGGGTGGATATGAGAGATTGGGGGGGGGGGGGTGCTTTGAGTGGATTCCATCCGCTGGGTCGTAGAGAACGATCGGTGCATACATATATACACTGTACGGCAACTGTACAAATATATACAGTGGAACTCATATACGGGTGATTGAGCGAGGGCATAAATTTCTGGAGTCATCTAAATTGCATTATCACTGCTGCCAACGGTATTGCAGATACCCGCGCCCAGTAATACAAGTAGTAAGTGCAACATACATGATGGGCAACGAACGCACGGTGTATTTGACGACACAAACCTTGAGCGCAATGCAAAATTTGGGGCAGAGACGGCACGACGTCGCTACGCACGGTCTCAGATTTCTTCAAAACCAAACGGCGGCTAATTCAAAGCATGCAGTTCCATTAGCATCACACACAAGCCACGTTTGCTTGGTCCAATTCAATTATTCTCGATAGAAAGTTGACCGAAATTATCTAACCAATGTGTCGGGTGCTTCACAATTATACAGTCGATGCCGGCATACGTGAGCGTAGTATTGGCTGCTCGCATTTAAGCTTCAGATGTAATATCGCATACAAAATATTGGTTTCAATTGCCGCTGTTCGTAGTGGCGCTTTCAAGAAGGCAAAGTTTGTCTTGAGACGACATTCCACGCCATCTCCAGTGTGTTTAAGAGGGGTTGAGTTTACTTTTCATTTTTCGGGAAGGGTCTGGTTCTGCATTTCAAAAATGCAATTGATAGGCAGTATTCGTCCAATTCAAGCACGTTTGAGTTTGAATAAATTATCAGCTATTATTTACACCCAATTGTGAACCTGGGTTACGTTGTTCATTGTGCCGGGGATGGATGACGCCATCTAGGGACAAATCGAGACACGATCAAACAAGAACCCCTAGGTGAAACCGTATTAGTACAAGGCACCGAAATGATTTAATTAAGCCATCATCATCCGCCACCTTGGTCGCGATAACTTCAAAGGAAAATCAATCATGCAGCACGTGTCGTACGTATTCACATATAAATTAAGACGAATATTTTGATCATCATTGAATGGGACAAGAATACAGAAGTCTAGTGAGACCGGTACAATGAGTACAAACGACAGCGATGTATCACGGGGAAAGGTAAGATTTCGTCGAACATCACGTCGTTCTCTCAGGCACGTCAATACACTCGCACCGCCTTTCGATTTTCATGTGCTACTGCGGCAAGACCCACGGGTTTTGCGCATCTTCACAACAAAAAAAAGTGCATCGATTTCATTGCGTGCGATTCCGTTTCGACAACAAAATTGGTTTTAAATAATTTAGAAGAAACAACTTGAAGACAACCCTAGTGCCTAAGAATCAAAAGTTAATCAAAATGGTGGAACTCTTGTCATTTACATCGAATTACAAAGACTGTGCACCTTGCATTTTTTTAACTGAGATCTACGTGGAAACATTGTTCATATTGGAGATGGTTTGAAGAGAAAATACAATATAGGAGGTGTTGCCAAAATACTCAATTTGACATATTATTGCTGTCAGTTGCCGGAAACACTAAATCCAGATTTTTTTAATCGCTGATTGAACAGGATCCTGGCTCACAGGAGGATATTCATAAACACGGGTGTGGCAAAAGTGTGCGGCACACCATGCCAACTTTTTTATAATTCTACATACATATAAACGTGCGCGCACATGCTACATACATGTACAAGGATCATTCAAGTGAAAAGAGAAAACATTATTTATTTTTTTGACGAACGTTAGAACTTTGGTATTCTTATTATTTTATAACATAGTCTCTATTGCATTGAATGCAGGCATTTACTTAATCGGGGTTCTAGCGTTCTCATCGTTACGTTTGCATGTTGCATTTGATGCCACTCTGTCCAAATATTCAACTGAAAATTTCAACTTAACAGTTTACCTGCTTAAAAAAATGAATAACAAAACTATGTTTCTTTTTTATGCAAATTTTGCTACGGATTGTGATCTTTGAGTTGTGATGCTTGTGATACGTGCAAGTGATGATATTTACTTTCCCCCAAATTTCATTCACCATTACCGTGCCAACAACATATTGCCACAACTAAGATCTAGCTTAGGGTATTCTATTTTTAATAGCACTTTTCTCGTTTTCACTTGAATCACCCACGTATATATGTATGCGTGCGTGTGTACGTGCAAAACAAAGAGAGCGCACGCGTTTCCCCCCTTGCATCTACTTGTACAACACGTATTGGCGTCGCACCTCAATAAGCATAACTTATTTCGGAGAACGGCACACGCCTTCGAAGCTCACTTCTTTGTGCGCGCACACGTTTGCTTACTTACTTATTGATGGTCGCCGGGGATCTACACGAGTGCGAACGGGCTAGAACAACGATTGAGGCGAGAATTCCAACAATTTCTCATCTTGTGGCCGTTGCCTCGCCAGACGGCACCCGAGCGCCCAAAACGCAAAGAGGGTCGGGGAACATCAACTTGCCAACCACCGCACACTTCTCCATTTCACTGTCCACAAAATGATTCCTCTCACAAATTTATACATATATTTTTGCAACCTTGTTTTAACTGATGCTAGTGATTTTGCACCCCTACACGGCGTTATACAGAGTAAAAGCCTCATTTAATATCCGAAAGTGATCCGAAAGTGCTGAGTGATTCATGCGACACCATGCAATGAGATTTGCATTGCAATGAGACACCATGCAAGATGGGGCAACACAGAAAATTCCGCTTTCAAATGGATTGACTAGATCGAAATAGAGATTTTGAACGTTAAGTTGAATCGCGCCCCTGCCGGATTTTAATTAAATAAGGGGCAGCTATAAATAAAATTTCGAAAATATTTGGTTGACGCACAAGAAAATTTTGTAGGAGATTGCAGATGGAGCATTTTGAAACGAACCGAAGAGATTGGGTCAACTTAACCTACCAGAGACGGTCACATGTCGAATTGGCACGTTCACCTCACAGCAGGGACGCCACACGTATGTTTATTTGTATTCGTCGAAGTAACTGAAATCCAACGTTTTCTTACCTATGGATAAAAATACAAAAAAAATGACAAGGGGTTAGACAACCATATGTGAATAAAGGGAGTACGAGTATAACACAAAAACAGAATTGCACTAAGTATAAAACTGAATTAGGTATTTCCAATAGTCAATTTTCATAACACCTTAAAAGTGATTAAATGTGGCTTATGCAAATGTACCAGACATGGGTTTCTCATAAATAGGTACTGTAAAAAAAAGGTAACTATTTTAAATACGCTTGTCACGCTCGGTGCGCATTACAAAATTTAGTTCTGCAAACAAAAAAACATTTTTTCTTCCGACAATTTTTGACCACAAAATGCGTTTTCGTATAATAAAACCATTAAAGTTAAATCATTAGCATTATATATCTAAAGAAAATTTAAGAATTTTTGTGCATGCACATGCAGGCATCAAGATTGTTGAGCGGTCCTGCTAAAACTGAGTACAACTGGATTCAGCTTGACTTTTCTGATAAAAGCCCAGGAGCAATCGGGATTCCCGTTGGCTTTGGCTAGTGCACTACACATCAATACAGAGAGCCAGCCATACTCCGTCCACCACTCGGAGATCGCTTTCTATTTGAAGTACTTCAGCAAGGAAGCAAGCGCAAGCAAAATTCGAGACACGAGTTTCAATGACTAAAAAAATGATCGCGAACGGAAGAAAATACACAACTTGTGGTGCATCAGCACCGTGGCACAAGATGCTAAACTCCTACACGAAATGGGCCATGAGTATTTTTGTCTTTTTATAAGCACAACAAACAGTATCGAGACTCCAAAATTTGTATTCCCAGGCTTCATTACCGTATTTGTAAAAGACAGTGGTGCTCTCTGGTGGTGCTTAAGAGAATTACATGTAGTTGGGTTGCCACTCACTACGTGCCACTATCGGCGACAATTACAATTATCGTCATCTGTGAAATGACTGAGCGTCCACTAGTGATAAAGCGCATGTTCGGGCGGTAAGGTTGTTGGTTTGTCGTGATTTTTAGTACCGTCCACATTTTTAGATCAGGAAACGCCATCTATAGAACGCTAGCTATATCGCTATTGCTATTCAGAAGTAACCACAGATGCGTCACGCGGAAACTTGTTTTAGAAAAACGCAATTGTACGAACGACCGACACAAGAAACCACAACTGAAAGTTGCTGCGTATTTCGAAACATGTCGCGTAAACATACTCACTCCTACGTAAATATCGTCTAGTCAAAACATTTTTTTTTTTCGTAGTGGCAATTTCACTTTTTTGTGTTGGTTATTTTTGCAGCATCCTGTATGGAATGTAGAAACAGCTCATCTTAAGAGCGTTGCAGTTTCATACAGGAAAAGCAGAATCAGATAATCTAGATTCGGGTAACTTGCAGATTAGAAAGACAAACCTTTTAGTGGACCATTCACATAGTAGAGCTCGTCACGTCAACACAAATTTGCGAAGAAAAATCTCGTGGTGCGCGTAGGGGTGCGCCAAACTCACGCGTGAAACCAAAATAATCTGGCTATCGATAACATGGAACAAAATCTTTTAGAAACTAGATTGTGAGAGACGACCCTTTTAGACAACAATGAGTGAAAGTCGTAATGTCAATTGTAGTGTCAATTTGCAACCCACTATTACTGATGGCATGTTAGAATGCGTGACCATCCTGTCGAGAATCAAGAGATTGTTATTCTAATGGCCAATGTGTCCCCAGGCCACAAATGGTTTAGGACCCCAGGGATTCTAATTCCTTCGTTGCACCATGCGAGTCGAATGTGCTGCGGTAGTCACCGCCTCGCATATATATGTATATATTTTTTGTTTGCCTGGGAATAATTGCTACGTGGTATTTGCAATGCAGCTGTAGTCGTGCGAAGATGTGATTCGGTGCGAAAAGCAGAGTAATAAATTTTTGAGATTATTTTACGGATACAAAAATACGGGATGCAATTTGCATTCCACAAACAGCAGCAGTTCAGAATTATCTACATTTTCTACGTGAGAAAAATGAATTGTACTTGTCAGCGATGGATTTAGAAACATTTATTGACAATCAGGAAAACCTATAAATTTTAGCTTAAAAAAGTTTAAAAAAACAAGTACCCCGGGATCGAACAATCGAGAGCTCGCGCCGGGAATCGAACCCGGGACCGCCGAACCACAGTCCGTCGCTAAACCAACTGCGCTACGTCGAGTCGTACAACTTAATGTGGGGGTCCGTGACCTTCGCGTCAAACATTCTTTGATGCTTTATTGCTTTGCTTATTGTATTTTATCCAAATCTATTGACGCTGAATAAAATATACATACATAGAGAAAATATTTTGAATTCGAATATTCAGTTCATAATCAGTTTGCGCAAATTATAAATTGAAGTCAGTTACAAACAAATCATTATTCATTCTCAACTACCATACATTGATTGAGTGGGCAATCAAACAATCGAAATAATCAAACTATCATAATATGTCATTTATCTGGAAAAAATGTCAAATAAGCAGTTTTCTTAATCAGCTTTAAATTATTCAAACTTATAATGCAGTGGATAATCGATTAACAGTGTCACCTTTACAAAGGGGTTGTTGACCCCTTCAGAACACTTCTCGTATTGGCACCGATGTTGCATCGATGTTGGTCTCGCATTGGCAAGTATATTTGGAACACAACCCTGAACAGCAGGCAAATGGTGTTCAGCAATTTAGTTGTGACACATGTTAATAAATAGGAACTAGAAACCATGGACTAGTCACACGCCACTCTCGCAATTTTATAGGACCACATTTAAGCGGCGCTCCGTCATTTTAAAGTGGAGGATGTGACGTGGAAAGTCTCACCATTCTAGCATTTCAACTTTAATGCCGTAATATCTATGTTTGTGGCGTATTATCATTTCAAATTGACTCATTTTGGAATTCTCTTTAAGCAATTCCCGCCCCATTCTTCCTTGCTCACAGTAGAAGAATTTTTTTTAACAAATTACATATTTTTCCTAACTCATAACAGCGAAGTGTCCTTTTTTTGGGAATAAATTAACATGTGTTTCGCCTGTGAATACTCATACTGAGATATTTGTTAAGGAGGTCCACCGGCGTGTTCGCTCTAAACCCCCCCCCCCCTCTCAACTCGAGAAACGGCTCAATCATTTCAAAAGAAAATGCTCAAAGCATAATATATTGAAATGTAAATGAAAAAACCCTCGCAAAGCAAAGAAAAAGGAACAGTTTTTCAGTTTTACACAAATATTGTAATTACAATACACGCTCTGTTCTTACCAACCATCAGCCCTGCCTTTTGGCACGGTATTAGAGAGGCGCAAAGATTATGAGGTCTCATTTTCACGGGATCTACATTAGAGAGACTCTGCAAAATTCTTCTACTGTTGACACACTCAAGTGAAATACTGAGTAGGAGTTGAAACATGGGTTCGCAAACTTAATTGCAAGTCATTAATTAATAGTTGATTGTTGTTGGTTCGACATATCTTTTCTACGATCTTGTGACATATTATCTGCGACACTGTCTGTCTCATGAAGTCGACGGATAACAAATCTGGTAATCCTTCTTTGAATCAATTCAATTTCCTCTTCATATGAACCTTAGATTTTCACATTTTGCATGGCAAGAAACTAAGAATCACAAATAAAATTCAAGACACTATTTTTATATTAAAAAAATACTTTTGAAAGTTTTCAGATTTGTTCCTTGTACCATAAATGTTAGATTATTTAAATTATGCGATAATGTTTCCATGCCCTGCCGCGAAATTTTGCTTTAGAAATTCGTTATAGGAAATTCAACACTAGCGCTGTCGACAGACTTGATGCTGAACGAAGAGTCATCTGCTGACTTTCGCATTCATTCGATTCCATTAACTCGCATTGTGTACTCGTAGACAGACCAATGCGCAGAACGTGAAAAGATATTTATATACTCTTTCAATCCCGCGGAATCCCCTAAATCAAATTAAATCTCAGACGGCTCTCGAAAATTTCCCTGAACACGAGCCGACAATTTTCCGCCACCATAAAAATAGTAGTCGGCAAATTTTCGCACTTCTGTGTAAACCAATTGCCTCAGTCATTCCGTTCTTCAAGAGCCCGAACCATTTACCTCCAGTCACCAATTTACATGATTAATTTAAGTAGGTGGGGGTGGAAACACTGTGGTTGGGTTTATAGCAATTGCATAATAGCATTGAACAATTAAATACCAAATTTAAGTTTATTGCTTCACAAAAGCACCAACACCGTCAAATAGCAAGAACGCGCATGCATGTAAAAGGAACACTTTCACGGTAAATTTCACCTTGATCCCTCAATTCAACTTTGATTACAATCACATTGTCATTGTCAAACAACTTGAAAGCATGAGCATTTTGCTCAAGTATTTCAATATTTCCGAATAACACAACTAAATGTACTCCGGACCGTTTATCTACTGTTATTTGCTGAAACGACGAGAAACCTGTGTCAGCTCTGGTTGAAGATCTACTAGTAAAATTAAACGAGCCGATGGCTCCAGTCAACCACTCCTAGATGGCACCCATCACGTACGCAAAATCAAAAGCACCCCGACCAGGAACGTCTATATCTAGATTTGCATTCCAAACCCAATTGAGGGATTAATAGGGGAACATACACGCACAGAGTAGGAAATCAGCGCTCCCAATGGGTCAGGCGCCAAAGTTATCTGCCGTTTACAATCTTTCGAACGCGATCACACATAACATTAAAACCACGTCAATTTGCAGTAGGAATGCACTTTAAACATTTGGAATTCTTGAATACCTTACAGAACGGCGGTAGGCAAACTGTGGTACGCGACTACGAGGGTACCAGAATTGACTGATGGATGACATCTGTTTTGATTAGGGGAAAAATACTTGTGATGTTCGGTAATGTCAAAATTTATAATGGAATTCACAAACCTTGCTTTCATTATTAATGTGTGTACAGACTGTAAGTGTCCTTTGATGTTATGGTGTGCGCACCACTGTTTCGATTTGCAACAGAGACATGCGACACCTACACCGGGCAGAAGTGTGGTCACGTATAATAAAAGATTGTGAAAAGCTTTTAAAGAGTAATTACGGGGACCGGCCCGCGACAGAATAAACATCACTCTTGCCATGCCTTGTCGTCGTCCTATCCTGATATCCTGATAGGTTTATGGTTAATGTTGGACGTGACACAATCTGCTAATCGAAATTCGAGAATTTCCAAAAGGGACACGGTAGCACTCGTCAAGAAAATTCCCCGCTGGCAAATGGGTATAACAAATATACTGTAGATGCAGGGAAATCCCGCGCTGGGATGTCAGCGTTTCACAAGTAGCGCCAAATATTCAAGAAATGAGTCTCAAGTCAAGAGCCTGTTAGGATAGGACAACCACACCTTTGTCCTTAACTGGTCGTTTGACCCCCGCC
>JAQGBY010000570.1:0-41697 GCA_034698785.1 Mycogona germanica | reverse complement strand
CGCCGACTCTGGTGGTCTTTTTTTCGTCCGGTGCTGTCCCGGAGACTAGTTCATTATGAAATCGTTATGAATTTATTATTTATGAATATTTTATTTTATTGTACCATAGTAGATTATAGGCAGCGCCTTAAAAACTATCAATGTACCGCAGAAAACAGATATATAAGATGATAGTTATCGACTTAGGCTTATAAGCGATAGATAACATAAATAACTTTTTGTCCCATTCAACATTTTTTCTACAATTTGTTATAACAGTGCTTCTTACATTTAGTCTCGGTCAACATTTTTGTTCGGTGGATTCGACGTTATGTATTTGGTCTTCAGGTAGGGTTCAAAAGCTCGGCATGAGCAAATCAAGTTTCATTTTATCAAACGTGATTTGTCACTGGCAGGTCACAGGCGGATATACATGTTACTAACGCGGGCATGGACACGAAACCTGCAAGGCAAATTTCCATTAGGCACAGTCTATCTTATTTTTGGTTGAGGTTAATTAGAAGGGAGCCTTGGCAAATTAGCCGCAACGTTTTAGAAACACAAGATCGAAGGTCGCCAACACACGTAACTAGGGGAGGCACGAAGGGACACGTCTCAAGGGGACTGCTATATTTAACGAAGGTGTGGAAATTTTAAACTTTAACATGCACGGACGTCCACAAAAATATCACTGAAGACCGGCCTTGCAAAATGCCACACACCTTATGCATGTTGGCATTTCCAGTGCTGCGAAATTCAATAGCAGCTACAAAACTGAAATGATGAACGTGCTTACGTCATCGTTTTTAATTTAGATATGACCAATAACCGATAAAAAAAATGTTATATTTTTCAATAGTAACATGCTTGTACAATCTGTATGACCTGAATCATTTACAGTATAATTTGAGAATAATTAAATATTTAAAAAGGAATTAATATTTCTTAATCAAATACAACATTTATTAACGATTTAGAAAGTAGTATTTGTTTAAAATGCTGTACTCGGACCTTCATGCAGCTTACCCCCTTAGAATAAAATATTTACACAACTCCCATCAATTTTTTATTTAACCATATTTGGCTTCCTTTTATCCATAACAATAGCGTACTGCGAATGAATAGCGTCAGTAACAATTTTTACAACTCTCTCGTCAACACATCCATTCATTCGCCCTTTCAAAAGGTTAACAGGCGCTTTCATTTATATTCATCGTATACGCGGCCTCTGTAGCAACCAAGTTCTCCTTCCTCATTCCATTATCCCCGAAAACGTAAAAGCGACGAAAATATACACTTTATATAAATTATGTAACTGAGGCATCCACTCCCGCAGAACAATTGTACGTACACAACTATACGCGTACATGCTCTATACGGAGTGCCGAGATTTTTGCATAGGCAAACTCATTTTTTTTATGAGTCCTAAAACTTTAATGATAAATGATTTATTAACTTGATCTTTCGCGCCTTCGCAATTACATGTACATGTACAAAAGCCGTGGCACACGCGCGTCTCTGAATAAACAGAGCACGGATTTCTCCCCGCAGGAAATTAATTTTGCCAAGTCAGTTCCCTGTAGAATGTCGCCTAGTTATTCAACGACTTTGGCGTCGAATCAATGACATTTTATATTCAACCAGCTCGTGGCTTACTCTGGATACAGAAGCAACGACTACCAATGTGGCCTTTATTTTATGACGTTGCCATAACGTCATAGATAAGAAGCTTGTCTAATTATGTATTGTCTTATAGTACAGAGTATATCAAAGACATTTAAAAGAAATTAAATCTAACTTTATAAAAAAGACATTCTACAGAGCAGTGAAAGTAACATGAAATATCAACAAGAGATGCAACAAGATGATTACTCTTAAATATGCCAGGATTTTGTTTGAAAACTGGTTCGATAAAGCACAAGCAACAGAACTTTTTATTTAAAAGCGCTTTTAGTAATCTTAAAAATAAGAAGTTACCAATTACATATTAGCTGCAAATTACATGTAAATCCTTTCCTTGCTCACAACAATCAGCTTGTTCCACTGCTCACACGACATGAAATAACCAGCAAAGCGCGATGAACTCTATAATCGATGGACATTTACCAGGAAAATAGCTTAACCCCCGAAAAACTGGTGGGGGGGGGGTTCCAAACAGAAGTTAACTTTTAACAAAATTCTGTATCCATCACGTAGGCAAAACTTAACGGCTGTACATTTCCTCATCTGAACCGAAAGGTAAGCGCTCCCTGGTGATCGAAATAGTCACTAACCTCGCAAGTGGTCCATTAGACGTACAAAAAAAATGGCGCCTCCGAGTTTCAATGGGTGCCGGCCCCTACTGTGTAACCTGACCACGAATTGAACATCAGGTTCGCGATAAATAAAAAAAATAGTAAGAGAATTTTCGAACCTCCAGATGAAGTTAAGCCAACGCGAGCTGTTAGTTTCTGAAGTGTTCCCCGGAGAACGATACGACTTTTTTTTCCCCAGCTCAGCCACCTCTGCTCATGTTCACTGCGGCGCGTTTGCTAATTGAGACTTGTGGGTCGGAGGTGGTAGGAAATTGTATCCGAAGCGCGCATGACTGCTTGAAAGGGCGTTTTTTTATCTCCACGAAACTTTTTCCAATAATCAATACAACACCCGAGTGCCAGTGGGGCCCTATACACACACACGAAACATTTCATAAAAAATCGCCTGAACTTCCGCTTTTATCGGCCTATCAGACGCAGTTTCTCGGGTTCCGCACCAGAGTCCGCACCACCCATTAACCTCACGGGATAACGACCGTACTGCACATCACCCATTCAGTTCATTTAATTCGGATTCTCTGGTAGACTCTAGCAAAAAAGTATTATTTAAAAAAACATAGAAACCATGTGGGTCACCAAAAAAACGGACCCACTACATAAGTAATGACCACATTATAACTTTTAAACGAACTTTATTGTTGGTTTCCGTTACAAATTGGAAAATGCGGCATTCTCGAACAAAAACAGCAATCGGCTTAACATCCCGGATTCACCGACGTCATGTCTGTACACGTGTTCACATCCATCCATTAATAATGGGTTTACCCTCCGTAACTTGCGCTTGTCTTTCAGTTTTGTTTTTGCCACGCACGTAGATCAGCCAGTAATGGAACTATTGTTTACCTAGTCTTTGTGTTCGTTGTTTATTCCAGCACCACATTAAAATTGTAAGGCGATTCTTTTTCTAGTGGCTACAAAAGTTCTACGACGAGGTCAGACACAAGAGCGAAGCAACAGAAGAGACAAAAGAGCTCCAATTAAAACTCACAAAAAAACGCATATTTCCACTAATTTATCAGACAAATTAGGATTGGTAACACACCCCAGCAATAACAGTAACTCCTACGTGAATAAGAATCATTTCCTTAGCGAATATCCATTTCAATATATTAAAATATTACACACGTCACCCCATTGCCTAGTTCATTTCAATTACACAAGCTCTGCTAGCGATTGAGTCTCTATGTCGCTCGTATTCGCTACCGAATAATGTGTTACAATCGGCTCGTTCAAGACGAGTCCCCACTCGGCGTTCATCTTGACGTGCCGACTTGTTGTAATCACTTTAGATCGTCACCGCTTTCAGATAAGACCGACCTTCATCCCATAGAAGGGATTAGGGCAGGACGTCGGTACGGATAGGTCTAAGACCGTAATGAACAGCCCCCCGGTAGCTGATGCTCGGACCATGCGTATACGCTATATATAGGCAGCGAACAGAAGTTTTAGAGGATTAATTTAAGTAGGCAGCAATCCAACGCATATACGCATATGCACGGATATTCGTATAGCCCAATGAATGACAGTGCTGATTACATTGGCTCTCACGGGCGCGTCGACCAGGCTTTCTTCGCTCATTTCCATTGGCAATTTGCGGCGCGGCCTTTTCATGTGGACGGCCGGCGTTGCGCATCGCTGTGTCTCTCTCTGCCAATGGGCCGTATACGCAAATTGGCTTCAGGGGAAAGTACCCTTTAAAAGAAGGTGGCGCCCTGGGCGAGCAATTAAAATAAACACCGCACAACCAATTGTTAACGCCCTATCATTACAAATAACAACATGAAAAAACGTAATCATTTTTAATACCTCAATCTTTGAGTGTTCAGATCACGACAATTTTAATAATTAATTTTATTTTTGACACTTTATTAAGAATTTTGTCTTCTATAATATGAGCGCACAAGGTCGACCTTGGTTTGCATCTTCTTTTGTGGCTCGTATTTTGAGATACATGGGATACATTGAGGACATGGTCGAATACATGGTACATGCAAAGCCCGGCAAAACTCAGGACATGACTGGGGAAAACGACAACGTCCTAGTTTGCAAAACTCAGTAAATATACAAAAAATTAAAAGAAACGAAGAATTCCGATATATCCAACGACATATTCATTTATAGTTGTAATTCTACGATACACAGAGCATCCTAAGGCGATGATTGTAATTTTTGTGGTAGGATCTATATATCTTCACACGGTACATATATCTAAGATACGAAATATTTTACATATTTCCTGTAAAAATTAAGATATTGGCGGATTAATTTTGATTTTATAGAATAACATTTACCGAGGCCATGACTAGGTGTCGCGCAGGTCGTCATTTGACAGATTACGTAGGTGGCCGAAGAGGGCTTTGGCACCCAAATCCCAATTAACGACAATAGGCACTGCGGTTACCTAATGGGCGATAATCCAAACAATATTATTGATTCTGAAATCATCGATCTACTAAAATTGCAACGGATCAACTTATCCTATGAAACGAAAGCAGATGGCGCCAATCGTGTTTGTAGTGACAGAATGGTCCGCGCCCTGGGCATCCCCTAGCTCTCACTCCACATCCTGCTAAAGTTGCTGCTCTCATGCTTGTGCTCGGCGCGCATTAAAGGTCGACCTTGTTTTGCATTTTCTTTTGAGGATCGCGTTTTGCCAACTAACGCCGAGATCATTCATCACGAGAAGCGTGCATTCTTAATTCGAGCCTCGTCTAGCTATCCGTGCGTGATTATTCAGAAAATTAGCCAGCAGTTGCACGGTTAAAGGAATCGATGCATCAAACCGATCCAGCCTACGAATTTCTAGCCTCCATCTAATAATGGCAATATTAAGAATGGTAAACTTCGGTCAACTGCAATTTCAGTATTTTTGTAAAGTTACGCAAGCGAATAGATCTTATATCCATCATATTAGCTCGGCAGGATGCACTTGAAAATTGTGTGAATATCAAATCCGAAGTGAGGAAATGTAATCAAAATTAATAGGTTCAGGGACTCGGTTCTGGAGAATGTTACCACTCATTTTATCTAGCGCGGGATTACGTCTCTTTGTTTGAAATATAATTCGCTTTTATAACAGGTTATTCAATGTTCATAACAAGACTATACAGGATGTGTTAGTCAGAACAGGGTCTCGCCTTCAAAATATCTACACCCGTTATACAGTACTTTAAATATGCGCCAGTCCTAATAAAGGGTATAAGATTTTTTGTGTAACTCAGCTACAAAAAACAAGAAGCTCATTCCAAATTTATGAATAAATCTCAACAAAAGTACTATTTCTTGTCTCCATTATTTATGCATATGGCCTACATGTAATATCCAATATTGTCTCTGCATAAAAATATTGGCATATTTATTAAATCATGATGGCGCACAGAAAGAAAAGTTGTTTCGCATTTGTTTGCTGTGTTGTTGAATTGTTCTCCTAGAAACATTATTGAAATATAATGTCACGGCATTCCATTTCACTAAATTAAGACGATTGAACGTTGACCTACCATGCGTTCGTAATAACATTTTTGATCTTCGTGAAAATTTGCTGTTTTACCTGAACACCTTTTTAGAGAAGACCTTTTTAGTCTCCAGCTACTTTTTTTTTTCGCCACCTGTTGTAAATAATTTGAACTGAACGTAATTCAATGATCTATGCCCGAAGTGTGGATTATTTTAGTGGGGGAAAACTACAAATATACTTTGAGTCATAAAAACGTAGACCCCCATAAGAAATTCACAATTTCGTAAAAAATGCATCGATTTAAATCGATCTCGTAAAACAATTCATATGATGTCTTTTTAAAGCAAAACACAGAAGAAACATGATAATAAAATTTGCTGCTCAAACATAATTCCCCAGATACTTTCAGTGCCTGCTCTCAACTTGATGACGAAGGGCTCAGTAGGATAATTAAAACAACAGAAGCATAAATTAGCGAAACGAACGTTTCTATCAACCAACGCGCGCGTCCCCGGTTATACATTTTAATGGGCGGCCTCTTCATGACAATCTGCGCCAAAACTGAACTTAAAAGATTCCGGGGGTGGTTTTTTTTCTTCTCTCACTCACCATAACACATTCACAGTGTTTCTTCTCTCTTCTCGCGGAGTAGTTGTGCGGTGAGGTTTTAGAACCGTGAACTTACCAGCTTCTCAATTTATCACGCGCATTTCTCAAAACTCGCTATGACGTCAATGAAGTGGGCGAGGCCTTAGAGGGGGGCGGCGGAGGGGATGGAGGTGGAGGGGTGAGGAGCATCTCTTCCTACCACCATACACCATAGAGGCGCGTACAGACGCCGTAATGAGATGGCACGGTCTCTGCGCATGCATTACCGTGCATGCTAAAGTAAAACACTTACCCGGAGAGCTCCATATTTTGCTGTTAAAATTCGGGCACGCATGAAATAATAAAACATGGGCTAGCGCTCGTGATAAAAGAACTGCACCAGAGTTATGGGATGGGGGGAGCGCTCTTCAGCGTATGGGCTGCTCGCCTAAAAGGAAGCCCCCTTTGATATTTTGACAACCGGGTTTTTTGTTTCACACGTAACGGGTTTCTCTTTTTTTAACGTTTTTTTTCGAACGCACTACTGTAGTTAACGGGACTGTGCACGATAAACGTCACAGAGAGCGCTGCAATCGCCTCTTCTCATGACACGTTAACCCGACTGGAATCCGTTCTGCGGATAGCCTGTCGTTAGAATTGTTTCAATAACATATTAACATATTTTTATTGGTTCTTAGATCACGATTATTGCGAGAGTTAAATAAATTTGTGAAGCGAAACCTTTACGCGATATCAGAAAAACAGTATTCCTTTACATATAATGATTAGTCAGATATAGTAAAATTTTGAGCTGGTATTTGAGAAACACTTATTGTTTTCATCTAATAAAAATGAGATCTACCAGCTGCTATAATCTGGTTGTCGTTACCACTGAACTACTGTTGGTGGCAAACACTGATTGACCCCAGCATTGTATAATGACCTTTACGTAAGGAAATTTCGACTCAGCTTGGCATTCAGTGACAAAATTCAGTGACAAAAATCTAGTCCGAGCAACAACAAAAAATGTTTCAGCCCAAACATGACATCATTAAATGAAAATTATAATAGTAGATGAACCGTTGCGATAAAAATACGAGTAACGGTTCATCTACTATTATACTGTACATGTGCATCAACTTTAATGTGAAGTTTTATCTTCATTTATATTCATTATAATGCTAAATCGATCTGAAATTGTATCCAAACTTTAATATTAAGATTTTGAGTTTCGCTGTAGGTACTGCATCGCGAAACAAACTTGAAAAAAGGGCTCAGTCGTTTAATGGATTTTTTATACTCGGTCCTGCGGCAAAAGAAAAAAATAAATACGACTCTATAATGTGGCACAATTTATGTGGCATTCCTCATGGAAACCCATTTCGTAAAACACACGTATATCGACGCTACCCGTATAAATATATAGAACACACAGGCTCAGTTCACACCTGAAAATGTGTGCTGGCAAACCAGGATACCTAGCTCAATTTCATAAGGGTGCAACCATAGTTGACGCAAGAAAAAAATGAAATCTCTTGATCAAATAAGTCTCATGAGAGTGCTAACCTCACTAGACCTGATCTTCCATATTAGATTTGGGGAATTGATATATATTTTTCCAACAAAATAACTGTCTAATAGAAAATGCTCACAGATCGCAAAACAAATGTTTATAAGTACTAGCACAATGACATGACACCATACGTCAATCACTGCGTGTGTTCCGTTATAATTTCAAATTTCTGTGACGCAGTAGTAACATAAAAATTCTAATGCGGTAAACGACAAGCAGAGTAGTTAATTTTGGCGATTTATTCGAACAAAAATACGTTATTTTAATTCATTTATTTCGACGGAATTAATTATCCCGAGGATCTCAGTGTAAACAACAACAACTAATCAATTTGATCTCTTTCTAAACGCAAAACTGTCAACACTACACCCACTTGTGTGTGTCTTCGTTTTGTTTAAACCAAGGTGACGTAAGGGACGTCATTTTCAAGCAGACCATCTTTCAACGTCAGGTGTCTTAAAAAACAAGAGGTACATCAAGAACACTTACCAATTGTCATTCTATTCTAACACGAAACTTCGGTGTCAGGAAACTGTAGCAAACCGAATAGGGAATCGCTATAATCTTATCTGCAGTTTACTTACTGTGGACCGTCAATTCGAAAACGTGGTCTCAGTATGGCAAGAGCTCGTGTGCGCTCTCAACCAGTATCAGGGATTGATCCGAGAAATGAAGAAAATCGATAACCAAAGTACGTAGCAGGAGCTCAATGCGAGTCCTCGCCGTAAGTAGAAAACAAAGCGCCCCACGCCAAGAGATTAGGCCCAGGAACGACCCATTCTGAAAACCCCACGTCTAGCTTGTCGCCACAGGGCGCTCGAACGCAAACTCGTAGGTTGCCTCTTGATTATATTCGCGAGTGTTCAAGTGAGCATGCCGCCATTGAGTCGATGACTCGGTGGAACACCTTGTTGTTCTCAGGCTGCATAACAGCTGGCTAGTTTCAACTAACTAGGAGTGACCAATACGTTTGAAATTGAAAACATTTATTTTCTAAACGCATTATTGGCCTCACAATAAAATGTGGGTGTTTTAACTATAATATAAACTACTCTGTATATTACAGGCCTTTTGTAACAATCACGATATTTTGGTTGTAGCAATAACTCCAGGAATTCAAAATGTGTTTCAACAAATAATGGTTCAATTTAAAGAGCGCACAACAGCCTTGAATTAGAATCATACCAAAAAGTCAAAAAGTAGAAGTCTTTGTTAATGAAATAGTTTCAAAATTTTCATTTACATTTTAAAAGTATACATACTAATTCATTCAGAACTACTCTTAACCCTGGCAAAGTAATTTATAAATTATGTATTTATTTTGATCTTGCTCAATTCGATATTGTTTTCCAAAATCCTACGACTACTGGAAACCAATAAATGTATAATATCGTATTATACTTGCACCATAACGTTGGAATTAAGGCAATTTAATATTTTATTGTGACGTTAAGGACGTTTCTCGTATTTTAATTCGATTAAGAAAACACAATACACTGCGCACCAGAACTCATCGAACGCCAGCACCTTTAACATAGGAATTTATCAGCACCCACAGTCTTTCGAATAGCTACACCATTAAGTTGCCAGTTAACGTGTTCGATACGGCGCTGTATAACAAGCGTGCAACATACGAGTACAAGGAAATGTAATGTCATCTATCTGCTCATACTTTGCTCCATTCTGTAATCATCTTACCATAACCATAGTAACCAAACGAAATTGGTTTTAGCGTCGGCGCATACGTACAAGCTAATCCTATGTCGAATCGTTAGCAAAACCTCCAACTAAAGAGTTTGCCAGCAATTAAGGTCGTTAAGTGGCTGGCGCAGTGATTACATATTCATAGTTTTCGGAGCAATCGTCTGACATGCCCAAAATTGAGCGGCCCGTTCAAATGGTATAGTCATAGACCTCATGCCGGAAATGTTGGCAAACCTTGTTAGCAGCTGAAAGATTACTCAATGCGAATAAAAATGTGTTCGTATAATCTTATTTTATGCGGTAGTTACTTAATCTTCTATTTGGGCTACACATTTCCCGCATGGAAACTCCGATTATGCTAATTAGAGGAGGACTAAACAAATATTTTCGATTGCATTTCTGGCTGGTTTTACCTTAGCCGATATGCTTCATCTCTAGGTGACGACATTTTCTCATGTGGTGAATGACTCCATGCGAATAATTAATGCCGATAGCTACACATTTAAATGCGCCACTAGTAACTCTGGACTACAGTCCATATGAACTATCGATTCCACGTACGATCAAAAGGTATACAATCCTTTAGACGTTTCAAGGAACCAACCGATTCTGTGAAGCGCCACCGGGAGGACTAAACAAACATTCTCGAATGCATTTCAGGCTGGTTTTACCCTGGTCTCTGTGCTATCTCCGGGTGACTCATGTGACAGGTTACTTCATATTGAGTCCTGTTTGTGTTTTTCAGATATTTCATAAATTTACCATCCGATTAGCGCACTTGAAATTGATTTTCTTTCAAAGTACGAAATTCTTAAGCAGATCAAACTGCATCAAAAAGATGAAAGTAATTATTGCCACACCAAATCTCCTTCCCACGAAAAGTTCAGTTTCCATTCCCTCAATATCAGAAAGCCCATGCTCCCAGGAAGAAACAAATTTCATGCAATCGACAGTGATTTGGCGTCGACCGCCAGAGGTCGCTAAACGCCACGACGCGTCAAGTCATTACTAAAAACTAGTCATTGGTTGCCACTCAAAATCGGGCTTTTCCGTTTTTCGGTGATCGCATGAATGAGTAATGAATTTTTTTCCGGCTTAATGCCCATCCACCAGCATCAACACCACCAACCAGCCAAACCAACAGTACGTTGTAATCATTACGGTATTTGCGTATGAAAGATGACGGATACGCTGACATGTTTGCAATTATTAACTCAGTTTGATGAATCCATTTTGACGTGGCGGGGCCGGATTTAGCATCAATATGTATGAGAGCGACTTCGTTGCACTGTCAACACTAACTGCGTGTATGCAAAAATCTGCCAACACGCTATTAGGCATTTAGTAATAGACGCCAGTTTAATTTTGAAGGGGGCAGCACCATCGACCTTCGTAGGCTAAATAGTTTATTATGGGGAGGGACGAGGGAATTATGTATTCAGATTTGCCGGATATCGCTATACTAAATTTGTTCGCGTGTAAAATCAACCAAGATAAAATGCAAATGACAGATAAGTTATTTGCTCGTCCAGACTGCGCTCAACTTAATTTGAACCTTATACTATGTATGAATGTGGGTTCTTTGAGATACACTCAAAAAGGTCACTTATATCAGCTGAGAAATTTAAACCTTTTCCGTTTGGCAAAAATGCAGCGAATAGAATAAGTATTTCTAAAATTTTTGTACAGTTGATTCTTCAAAAGTAATTATTAAATAAAGTTATGCTTATGCAGAAATAGCATTTTTTTCAAACACGCTGGAAGTGCGCAGTTGGTTATCATATTTTTTAAAGGCAAAAATTCGCTGTTTTTCTTTCCAGAAGAATATGAAATGGGTAGCTTCTTCTACGCCTTTTCAGTTTGTTGGCTTTTCCCGATTCACCAAACGTCACATAAAAGAAAATGACGTCTCCGTTTCAAATTCCCCGCTGCATGTGTGTCCCTCCCTTTCATACATAGTAAAGTTTCTTCATTCATACATTTGGGTACGACACTCGATCAATCGAGAAAAAAAAATCCAGCATGGATTATTACGTTATCGGGATTCGATCCGAGGACCACGCAGGCCATCAATAGCCATGAACAAGATATCCAACGAATCGCATTTTTTCCGTGCATCTGACATGGATCGAGTACATACGCATTTGGATCTATCCTCTCTTGAGACCCACGGCACTTTAGAACTTTCGTATGCCGAATTTTCAAGCTTGACATCAGTAATTTAATCACAGCCACTGATTAGAGTTTTAAAATACGCAGGTTGAGCGCAATTCGGGTATTTTTATTGCAGATACAGAGTATATTCCGATGATACACTAGTAATGACAAGCACGAATTAATATCACACCTGTATTGTTACCATTGACTGCAACTCATGAAATTGTAATTCGAACTTTGGGAAAGTGAATAACAGCTTGGCAATCTGTAGATAAACCTAGAATCCCATCTTCTTCACAGGCGTTTGCTTTCAAACCACATGATAAGACTGTGGGTCTCAGAAGGTGATCTATAGGCAGCCACGCCATCGCTGGAATTTATACGACGCAGGGCGCGGGTTGGCGGAATGGTTCCCCCAGAATGATTATAGAACCACTTTAAGAGGGTAGTTTTCGGTGACTGGAATCGGGCTTACGAGAACGCCCTCTTATTCCCCATTGGACGGCCGGGGCGGAACAGCACGGTAAATTTGTTCCTGTCGACTGCTGTCCTACGCATCGCCATTCCCCAAAGGCTGGGACAGAGACCTCGACTCCGCTCTCGCTGCCAATGTTTATTTGCTCAATATACACTCTTCATTGTAAACAGTAAGTCTTCCTTATGATAACAGCAGCATTTCCGTCTGCTTTAAACAGCGCATGCAGGCGAGATTGCTATACGATGAAATTATTGACAATTTTATGAACGCCAGGATAAATAGAATACGTCGATGCAGCTAGATTTGGACAGCTAAAAAAATAAACCCATCCAATACATGACCATTGAAGATGCTGAATGTCAAGAGCTTTGCTCGGTAGAATCAAGCGAAAGACGAACAGAGTGGTGATCTCGATACATCAACTATAATTTTAACTTAACTAAGAAATACTGTGAAAGTATCTCACTTTAAGATAATTATCCCATTACTAATTCGACATGGAACATAGAGCATCTTTAGCAAACCGAAAATTAAGTTCATGAAAGTCTCTTTTTAATGTACAATAGTTATTTGAAATTTTATTATTTTGAACGCAAACTGTAGTTAAATTATTCCAACCATATTTTGAAAAATGATTTTGAAATGACAAATTGATATAAATCACATAAAGACTTACATGATTCCCTATTAATTATTGCAAGTATGCGATTTACAAAATCTCCAGTATGCTTGCTTAGCTTTAGAAGAACTTAATGGAGTAATCAGCCTAAAGGTTGTTAAATTGGATAGCACCGGAGCCATACACGAAGCCACGTCGGGCGGAGCTTTACGTAAAGAGCGTTATAAGCGCATACAGGGTGGCTTGAAAATGGCAAGATCTATTATTGCGAGATTAGTTTTCAATGGACTCACAGCAAAAATATGAATTCAGCGCACATATTAAAATGCATATTTAAGAGAAAGACACGTAGGAGTAATTATACCTACGCGCCATAATTAAATATGGAATATGTGTGCCACTATCGCATTAAAAATAAAAATGCATGAATATTAATTTCTTTAAAAATTATCGCGTTTTCTCTATTGACAATTACACAGGAATAATTTGCAACCAAAGTTGTCGTAATCTGATTTATTATGAGCGCGATGCTCATGTAAATGCAGAACGCTAAATTTATAAAAAAATGAATGGAAGAATTTTTGTAGAACCCAATAAGAGTCAATACATTCTTCACTTGTCCATAAATGTGAACAGCAATCATAAACATTCCTAATATTTTGGTTAGACAGTTCGTATAAGTACAATAAGTGTTATTCGAGAAACCTGTATAAGCCAGTCACAAAACATATAAATAACAAAGACCTTTAAAACCAAACAAAAACTGCATAGAGTAAACCTGTTCAAGTGGTGATATTATAAATGATAAAAATATGGTATATAGATAAATTGGATAGCATGAAATCGAGTTAATCGCCTCCAATGTAATTCATACAAAACATCACGTTATTTTATCTGTTGAATTTATCAATTTATATCCGGAATTTGATATCCGCACTTAATGTTACTGCAGCGTACACAACAACTGCCGTTCCGTTTTTGCTAAATTGCCGTTCACCACTGGTGCCGCCACTTTCGATTTATTTTCTCAATAACGTTTGATCTTTGGCGCTTATATAGCACTGCCATGCGGCTGGCATGGAGCAGCATCGGGGCCCCATAAAGTTCGATGCAGTGACCCGAATGCTTTGCCGGTAGTTTATTGCCGACAAGCTTCATGAATTTTATAGCGTTGGGCTGGGCAGTACTTTAAAGAAGATTTGGAACAAGCTACAGGCGATATATCTTATATTTATAAGCGACAACGTCAGACTCTGGAAAGTCAACACGATTTCCTTAAGAAATAACAAAGAGATGAAAAGACAGCTCATTTTTATTTCCTTTAAAGCTTCTCTCGTGTCTTAAAGACATACACGCCTATTTGCCTCTGCCGCAGAAGCTTAAAAAACTATGTCTGAACGACGAAAGACCAGCAAGCTTAAAATTACTAATACACAATCTATACAAAAGTATAATAAAATGTTAATTTAACATGATTAACTATTAAGTTACACAATGATCTTTAGGGAAGACGAATTTCGTTGCATGCTTGTTACACAGGAGTATATCGAGCTGGATTTCTTCCAAATTTTTATTCTATCGATCCAACCAACCGATAGGAAACTTTACCTCTCATCCAGCCCATAAGTCGTACTAACTACTCTGTACTTCATGCACAATCATTGGGTAAATCAACGCTAATCAATTGTAATTAATGCCCACTCGAACGTGGAATCGAAATACGAACACATCTGATTTTCCTAGCCTTCATTTTAATTTTACAGGTATAACAAATTTCAAAAGTGTGTGTTTCATTTCTTCCATTGACAACGATAAGATTAATGAACTTTATCATGTCTAACATGTTATAGCCAACCGGTAATTTAAAAAAGACGGAATACATTCAGTATCAAAATCATGAAAAATAAATCGTTAGCAAAAAACAAAAAGGTATGATACGATGTGGTGAGCTTCATAAGGTCTCTATGCAATGAGCTGATTCGATAAATTTGGACTTGCTTAATTGCACGCCCCAGTGCATGGACGACGCAACGTGAGGTAGCCAGTCTCTTCGGATGGCACAGGAAATCAATAGGATGGTCCCATCAAGTGATCCTCGAAGCATTTCCGTGATTTGTTTTTTATCGATTGCAGACCGTGCCGCGCAACGGCATTGGTTAGACCGTGGCGCAACTTGAGTCGCACGCCAACCAGCGTACGCGCAGGTCCTGTGCTCACGAAATTGATTTCACATCAACCTACTTCCGAAACAGCACGAGCCCAACGCATTGCAGGCGTCTTTCCTGATATTTTAAAAATGGATTACCAATTAGTTTAGCGTTTGCATTGATATAAATAGTGCATTGGCCGCGGAGTGTGCGTGTGTGCCGTATGCAAGAACGAAATGGCCCGCTACAAGATTTATCCATCTCTGTCGTCGGGGCTGCACTGCAAATCCGATATCCAATATTAAGTCACAATTCCAGTCTCCAAAAAGAGGATGCACAAATTTTGCTGCTTTAAACGGCATTATTTATTATTATTTATTATTTATTATTTTTTATTTATTGGCTAACAGTGCCAATGTTTAAATTTAGAGTATGATGAACGTATAAAAAATATTTGATCTATGAAGACAAAACAAAAACTGCCATATGTACGGACTGCCATATGTACGGATATGTAAAAACTGCCATAGAAAACGGCCATATGCTGTATATATTGAAAACTAAAATTTAAACAACGAATAACGCAGTTGACTTAATCTGATCGGGGGCTTCTTGCGGGTGCATATTGAAATTGAAATACATTTGTACACATTTTCTCATCGTTAAACGTTTAGTCCCCCACACATTGACACTGTCAATTCGATCAAGACATATTTGTGTGTTTTATTTTTGACAAGTTATGTCTCAATATTCTACCCTTTGATTTGCAGTGCACCCTATTTGAATAATAACGATTCACCATCTTTTTAATGAACATAGGATGGGCGACAGGTTTTGGCGCGCGCACACACCACGACCTTTGCCCAACGGAGACATTTATTCCAGATCTGCATTAGAGTTTACTGCTAACAACCATTTCGTTTCCCACTTGGAACAACAGCGAACAAAACGAAACTTGTAATTTCCGCGGCGTGTCTCCATAAAGACGACAGACTCTCTCTCCCTCGCTCTCTTTCTCTAAAGACCGTCGTGTCAACAACTATGAGATTCATCGGGTTTGATTTCCCCCAGTTTTGTTTGCGCAGGTATTAAGTTTGCTTTCAGACACACTCTCGCTTTCGTGCCGCCATACGCCATCCACTAATCGGAAGAAATTGTTGACACGCCTAAGCCCCATGTATATACGAAATGAAACTCCAGAACTGCTCCTTTTTGCAGTGGAGTATTGAGATGGGAGGAGAAAGGTGATGGTTAAAACCGAGATCGATAAATGAGGGGATAAAGGTTGTTAGTAGGATGGGGAAGAGGAAAAAACAGACTTCAAATAGAATTTCATTGCGCAGAGCATTACAGGTAAACGAATACGACACTTTTCAGTTCAAACTACATGTTCAAAGTCTAACGAAGTCGAACAAAAATAGCAAACGGTAGCTGCAAAGCTATAGACAAAAGCAAGGTATTGGACCATTTGATGCTCTTAAGATATTTTAATTGACTCGCGTTTTTGTGAAGATGTGAAACTTTTTTTTTTCCTATCGCTAATAGTTGTGGCTTCAAGACTTGCTACAAAAGAAAGGCGAGACATGACTGTTACGGGTGGCTAATTCTGAGAGTGTCTGACATTTCTCTTACCTATTTATTTGGAATAGACATAACCAAGAAACATTCAAAAGAAGAAAAAGGTTCACAACAATATTTTAAAAAATCAAGAAGAGTACGCAAAGAACTTAGCTGTTAAATACTTTGTAGCGTTACGTTTCGCGCAAATTTAACTCCGATTCTATTCTAATGGTCCCGCCACCAAGTTTATGTATGCATATCTCAGAAGGATGTACTGTACATTACCAACCGATAAATTACGCCTCAGTGGTCACTAAACGAGTGTAACATTAAATATAGAAAGGGCAAAACCCGGGAAAACCATGGACACGACTGGGGGATCTCTTGAGTTTAGCATCTTTAATAACTTCCGAAGATATAGTTATTACGGGTTGATAGGCTTGTACTCAATGGGGATATATGGTTACCTCAATTGTTATTTCAAAAAATCTTTCATTTCTTCGTATTTTATTACGAACTGAAATATGCAGTAGATTTCTATCTCTTTAGACAATGAAATATGCTCATGTCGCAAATGAAATAACTTCGAATTCAATCGTATCTTAGAATTGCGTGTGACAAGGTAAACTAATCATGGAAATAAATAAATTACATGGCAATGCAATTTTTATATTTGTAGATAACTGCAACTGTAATTCGAGGATATTCATGAATAATCATTTTTATTCGAAAACCGAATTGTGAAGGCTCACACAGATTTATAAATACTTTACGTGCAAATAATATTCGTTCAAACACTATATATAGCACAAAGTATATCAAAGTGCAATATTTCTATTTGGTTTTCCGAATTGTTTATCGTTTATAAATCATTTCGATATTTTAAAAAGAAGCTTGTAAAATTTATAGGTTTGAATCACGATTGTCGTGTTTATCATGCTCGAGTACATAGGTTGCATGGGTCATACCGTGGAGTCCAGTTATACGCGTAATTCACAAGTGCTGGTTCTTTTTACAAAGTAAAACTGATGATTCCCCAAAAATAGTTTATAACAAGGACTATGCTATCTACAAAAATTAAAGAGGTTGAAGCCACTACATTCTGATTTATGTACCCGCTCAAATTGCTGAGCGTAGTTCCTTTTTCATTTATTTTGGAGCACCGCCAAAAATTAAAAGGAAGTCGCCGAACTAAAATTTAAATAAATCAAGAAAATGTTTAGATCGACTAGCTCTACCCCCAGCTCCGCTAGAAATCGTAAAACGACCACGCGGATTGGCTCCTGTTGTAGACCAATCAATGAAAACATGCGTCATCAAAAAACATTTCTTCAGTCGGAAATTACTCTTTTCCCGAAAGCATTTCTATCTTTCGACTGCGTCAAAAACGGCAAGTACACAGACGAATAGACGTCCCAGTTGCTAAAAAATATATATATCCTACAGCTCCCTTCTTACGAACTACTACTTTGATGGTTACATTTGCAGGTTATTCGTACATTTTACGACAAGTACATTTTTTATACAGATACTTCTCATCAGGTTAATCCACACTGACGACAAATTCTCATAACTGTGTCTGTGTCCTAGTATGCGATATGCCAAGAAACTTGACTATCTGTTCTTAATACACGACAACTGTTTTATATTCGAGCAGCATATTCAACGCCCGTAGTGATGACTAAATATTTTTTTGGGAATAATTCAAAATCTTTTGTGACGTCATTTCAAGTTAAAAGTACACTCAGCTATTAAAATGTTTACGTGAACTGTCCTGAAGTCACCCAACATCCACAATTTATTTTCTATCAATATTAGATCAGAAGAAAAAAATCAATTTTCTACAACGCAGGCAGGCACAGCTACAGTCAAATTAAGATTTAGACTAGGCCGAAAAGGCACGCAGAACATTCAATTACCTCGGCAAATGCTGCCAAGACATACACAGTCGCGTCTCACTTGGTAAACAACTGGCATTTTGAAATTGGAAAAAAAAACATGGAGAGAACGCATTCACGATCAGAGTCACAAAAGAAGATGACGTTCGACAAAAAAGAAAAACATCCGCGACTACGTCAGTTCAACTCTTAATTACTTTTTTTTCTCCCTCCTTCACACAAAATAGTATTGCGAATCTCATTTGGACAGGAGCTAGCAGGAAGCTAATCAGTGATCCGTAACAAATGAAAGCCGATAGCTGTCTTTTGTATTTGAATAAATTGCCAATTTTTCATAGAATCTGGAGCAACATTGATTCTTCTAAAAAAATAACACAGGTTGAACTGAACAGAAAACAAAAATGTTAAAGTGTGTCTATACCAACTAAAGAACCATTATCGTCAATACTGGTGTGCAAAGATTCTGGTTATCTGATGATTCCTTCATCATTTTTTGTCATGATGAAATACTTAAAATGAGAAATAGAGACTTTTAAAGGGTTTACACTCAATCGTCTCAGACGGTGTCAGCGATTTGTTTTTATGTGCATCGTGTCGTGTTATATTTTGTGCATGAACTATTAAGAAATATTATTTAATCAGATAATTAGAGTGACGTGTGATCAGAAGTAAAAACCCCTTTCAACATTATTAAGATAGATCAATTCTGAAATAGGAAATTCTAGTGATTACTTACAAAAATCTGTTACTTAAACTTATTGGTTATTAACGAATGTTTCATTTATCTGTTGTTTTTCAGGTTAACTGTTACAGCATCATGTCCGATGAATCTTCAGTATTTTCCAATGGACAGGCAGCTATGCACCATTGAAATCGAAAGCTGTAAGTATAACAATAATATTTATTTATCTAATAGCTAGAATCTATATAAATATGTTTCGAATAATTCGCTACATGATTGTTACGCACCCACCTTGGTACATCTTCACCATTTCCGATGTCATCAAAAGCACACGCCGGGTATCGTACCACAAGTCCGTTCACCAACCGCACTGAGTCTCGACTAAAACGCTCTATATGGCTGTGATTTTTTTATTTTATCGCGAACTATAACTATGTGAACCAGCCTCGACTGCCGTTCGAGCAATAGGCAATAATTATGAGCAAGCGCCATCATCATTCTGGGAGAGAGTACTATCGCAGAAGTACTTCGTTAGGAAGAACATCGATTTTTCCTTTTATCTCTCGCTTTGCATTCCTCGCTACGTCGTACCACGTATTGGGTCTGTGCCCTTTTACACAGCAACACCCTTCACATTCGTAACCACGAAGCAGTGATTCGGCAGATAAATTCTTGTAAATTCGAACAGTTAGTTTGAACGACCAACTCGGGACCAGTACTGATGTTATTCAACTAATATATCTGTCTTTCCTTCAAAACCACGGCTCCGATATCTGCATATTGTTTACCAATGGCAGGATCTCCAAACAATCGCGACCACAATAACATCTTAGTGGTCGGCATAAGGAAATCTCATTAACGTGGTTTATGTTTAAATTAATTTATTCAAGAAGTAATGGGTTAACGATCGAGTAATCTATCACAACTTTTATCAGATGTTTCAAATTCATGATATTCTAATTCATCCCATTTGATAATAGAGGCGCGTCGGTCATTCAGAATCCATGGGCTAGTTTAAATTGATGTCGGGGCTGACTCTCAAAAGGTCTCTGTCTGGGCCAATGCTTAGGATGACAGTTCGGAGCGTGTCGTCTTCAAAATCAATGCTAAACGTCTGGATCTATTATGCCGACCATCACTAACAAGTTTAGCGGAGAGAACTACGACGCCGGCGAAAAAAAATAATGTTTTCACATTGAGATATTCTAGTCGAGTTGGGCATGCGCACACCCACTTTTGCATGTGACGATGACGAGGGGTGACCGCGTAAAAGGATAGCGAGAAGTCACAAGAAATCACACAGTCAGGATGGGATTATGTTTCACTACATATGGACCAACTGTCATGTGCTATCCATAGAGACGGGACTACCCAGAAGGCCATCAGGAAAGGAGAAGACATTCACAGAATGAAGTGTTGCGCTCAAGACAAAGACAGGTCAAATTAAGCCATCTCACGACCTGCATCTTTAAATGTGGCTAACGCCCTACGGTTTGATAATTATTTCCTTATGTGATGGGCCTAACAATCAGTTGGTACGCTAATCGATCAGTAGATCGATGATCGGAGCACTGTTTCGATCGTTTAAACGATAGAGTCTTTGAACAATCGCCGAACGCATCAGTGAATTGTGATTTGGCGGACTCAGCCGTACAATTGAAGCGGTGAAACCCCGAGAGGTGTAACTCGATTTTTTCATTTTTTTTGGTTATGGGGAACAAAGTAATCTTGGCATGTCAAACTAACGAAATAAAACGTCACAGTCAAAGCTTTTCAATTGCGCCAACAGAGGTTAGTGAAAGTTGGACTAGTATACGGAATCATACGATAACGCATCTATCTAATAGTAAAACCTCTTGTTTCTCAATTCGAGAAAAAAACGAGTTGCACCACTATAAGATTCACCGCCTCAATTACAACCTGCTATCACCCCAAATGATGAAATGAGTGCCACCCAGCGATAATGCACAGTGACAATGAAAACGACAAAATTCACACTGATATACAAAACAGCTTAGGGTTTTTGATGTTTCAAATCAACTGTAGTCAACCGCACTACAGGCGTTACGTCCCCCTCATGGTGCTTAGGAACTGTGCGAGGGAGAACGACCAGTACCCCGGGATCGAAATTTTCGAGAGCGGGAATCGAACCCGGGACCGCCGAAACCACAGTCAGTCGCTAAACCAACTTTAGCCTGGATAATATTTTTCAAACTCAAGCGATGAAACATTACAATATTAATGCTCACTTCGTAATGCGCGTCAGACTTCGTATGTATCAGGAGTTGCGGCGTCGCACTTCAGTCAAGCGACAATTACTCCACCAAATGCGAAAACGCTATATTTGAGACATTGAGGATCAAACCCCCAGTCAGTCGATAACCCGACTCCCGATGAGCACGGCCTCTTCCCGAACTGGTCCCCCATTCTCCGCGCATTATCATCGACACGCGACACAACTCCTAGAAGAGAGAGCGAAAGAGATATCGGTCCTCAAACGCGCCAAAAGACAACAGAACTTCTTTCTCATTCGCTGGCTCGCTCCTCTCACTCGCATCTCTCTACATGGCTCTGACGGCGACACGATTTCGACCTTGGACTGGGTTGCGGATACGCACGTCTATCTGTTGCTATGTAGGTCTTCGTGTGTTTTGGTATTTCGGCATTGCGCGCTCGCGCATTGTTCTTCGATCAGTGTTCAGTAGGCCAATTGTATTGATCCAGTTCGTCGTCGTCGTCGCGCCGATTGCGGATCCCGCTCACGGTGGCGCGAATTACCATATCTGGAAGGCCGAGACGGTGTCGTCACTGTCGGAGTTGACAAATACTTCTTTATCCGATCTCTATCCAATACTCCTCCACAACACCACCATGTCTGGTGCGGAGGATCGCAAAACATGGCGTCTCACGATAATTCATTGGTGGTAATCTGAAACCTGGATTGGGTCACTTCAGAATTAACTATTTATTACAGACCCAGAGGTTTGGAATCGGTTAAACGACAGACGTGGAATGACCAGAAACAGCTGCCTAAACAATCTTCGTGTGTTCAGAGAATAGTAGATTCACTAATCTACGTATAAACGACGTTGATGTTGAGACGTAGTCCATCACGTCATTGATCTTTCGCTGTTTGATCGCCTATCTAAAGATGCAAGAGATCAGAGCCCGAGTCAGGTAATTTTGCTAGTCTACGCTTTCTACCTGGGTAGGGATCTTAACCGTGTACCCGACATCGTACGAACTCGGTAAATCCGAGTGACTTTACTTCTATTCCGAAAGAATGCACACATAGGAATTTCTTTCGCCCAAAATGTTCAGGAGGTTTCGGCAGGGATCGAACCCGAGATCACGAAGCTACAATAGTAATACGACAGACGACATTAGACGACACGACACTTCTCAAAATTCCCGTCATTCTAAGGAATAGGATTGAAACGCTTGAGCACTTGATGAAACTTGCGTTTTCGGAGGGGTAACTCAAGGAACGACACCTTAAAAGAAATCAAATTTTACTTTACTTATTATCTACCTTATTTGGATTATGCAATTTGATTGTCACGAAAATATTGTGTGTGTAATAATACAAATGTATACACAATACAGAATTCTTGAAACGAAACTCCGTAAATTATAATCTTTTCAGTTCAAGACACTGGATAGAATTGTCCTTTAGCGTTGACTTTTCTTGATAGTGGAATAGTTTAGGAGTGAAGTGTCCTTTTCGCTCGACAGAAATTTGTTTACCAAATGTTTTCTTGTGTACGGAAACAAGCTTGACCTGTACTAGTACAAAATATGAAAGGTCTAGCCCATAAAATATTGTTTCTGATACTTGGAATTTGGTCTGGAAAAAGATACATTAGGATTTTCTCCTCCGAAAGTCCACTTCCGTCAACAAAAGTGCCGTCTACTCGCATTAGTGTGTTTACTCGCTCAAAAACAGGCATAGGCAAAATGTCCAAAAGAGACACTCTCGGGCGTCATTCATGATTTGAACTCGATCGAACCAAATATGCGAAAAGTCGGGTCATTGCGGGTGCTCTGCACGTCAACATTTTAGTGACCCGAATAAGTCATTTTAAACGTAAAAGTTAAAGTTCTCAAAATTTGTTTGTAACTGCATATTTATTTTATTATTCAAACTGTTATCACGATTTACAACAATGCGATGTGTACCCTACATTTTTTTTTTAATTCACTGAAGTGACGGATCACAACAGGAAGATTCTGTACCCCTCTCAGAGCTTAGGCGCTATGTGAGAGGCACATTTTCACCAGTACCCCGAGCCAAAGCCCGCGCCGGGAATCGAACCCGGGACCGCCGAACCGCAGTCCGTCATAAACCAACTGCGCCACGACGGGTCGTACATCGGCTACTGGAATTACATATTATGCTTGGATGCATAAGAATTACATATAATTAGTCAATCTGTGACATCTTTTAACCAAATAAAACAAAAACGAAAACGCCAAACCAAAAATAAAAAATAAACATTCCATAACATAACAATAAAAAATACCTGCTTATAACTCTTCAAAGCACACACACAATGCTACATGAGTCTACATAGTGCTACAATACATCTAAAAATATATGACCAAAATGTTGTTTCAGGGGGTTGGCTTTTCGTCTTGAAATACTCGTCATCTACAGTGTATCTTTCAAATAACCTGGGTCTGGCATAAAATCAGATATGGATACGTCATCCGCATCGGGTCAAAATTTAACGGCCCAGAAGAAGCGAGCGCCGAAATTTTCTATTCTCAGTTCGACTCAATCGTAACCATGGCGACGGCGATCGTAACTCGTATTCTGATATTGCCATTATAGAATATGGGGGGACCCCTCAATTTATATTCTTTTGCCAGGCAAATTTCTTTCCTTGACTCGTAGACGGTCGCCTGCTGGCTGCCAGTTTTGTGTCCTCTCCTGACACCCGATACCCAAACAAAACATGGTTTTCTCGTCCGGCGTTAAACATAACTTCATCAACCTTATCAATCGCTACCAAAAGCAGCCAACAATATAATCATAATCATAGACTGAATATCCTGTAATTATTGTCTACTATTGGTAAAATATCCTATAACTATATTTAATAACTGTATACCCGAAATTATAGCCAAATACCTAAAAAATATAAAACCTATAATTAGTGCTCTAAAATAGAGAAAGGTCAAAACCCAGGACACGACTTGGGGAACGACGTCGAGTAGTATTTTACACTACCCGACAATATATTCCTTTATAATTATTTCCTTTACTACATTACACAACTATTACAAGACGATGCTTGTAATTCTGTGTTAGGATTATCTCATCATTTGTTACATAAGCTCTGAACATACAATATGCCTCATGGTGATTATGAAATTTAATTTTGGACTTTTCTTTAATTAAAAAAATAAACTGTACATATTTAAATTGATCACAGAAGACAGAAATGAAAATTTATTTGTCAAAATCCCCAAAAATAAATTTTTAGAACATTAAATTGTTTTCGTTCGAACAGAACTGCGACTTTCATTAAAAATTATAAAAAGGTCAAGATCTACTCGGCGCGTCAGCACTATGTGAGAGGCATATCTTAACCAGGACCACGGGATCGACTTCTTTGACTTTTTTTAAATTTCAAAATGTTGAAACTCCTATACAGAGAACAACGAATATGACCTCTTTCATCGGCTACTTGAGCCAGTGAGAAAGAGGAACCTTCTCCTGAATAGAATCAGGAACCGAATCAGCACAAGTCCATCTCCCAAATACACAATCTGCAAAATGAGTACAGCATAACTATCAGCCGAAAGGAAAGCCTCATCTTTACAATCACCGTATGCCAACCCAAGGTCTTGGGTGGTTCTGGTCGTAAATGGGGATTTTCTACATGACTCGCATGTTCACAGATGCCACATTTATATAGACTTATACTATAGAATAGTAGCAAAATGAGCCCGTGCTGCATTTGAGTTCAAAATGGGATGCTTTTTTATTGCAGTCCAGGGACATCTGTAGCGACAGCTTGATTAACTCGAACAAACGTACATTTACTTTTAATGCACCAGTCAAACTGAAGATTGCTTTAAAGGAGCCACTGTGGTGCAACAAACATATCTAATGTTGCTCAAACTTTTTCAAACTCATTCTCGGTTGCAGATATAACTTATGACACTTTTATATCCGCTGTTAGAAGTAGGAAAACTCAATAATATTTATGAAATATGAATTATGCTATAAACGACATATATTGTCAAGTTTCATCCAAATATCCATACTAGTACATGGACACCTTTTCTCCAATATCGAATCATCGCTTGTCTGCAATCCGATTATCACTGACATTGCTGTTAGTGTGACCCAATCGTTGGACTGGGTTTGTTTACAACTAATCCCCGACCATTGAATTTCATTCGTCGATCTCAACGTCATATGAACACGCACTGTATACATGTACATGTATACTCGATTGACTTTAGCAGCAAATTGCAAGTTGTTCGCAATGGACTCACTAGTATTACCAGTATAATCTGGTGTACGTGTGCTAGAAATAGAGAACGAGAGAGACCTAGAGTGAGAGAAGTTGCGCGAAATCGGTCGTTAATTCACTTGGCGCGGCGAGAGAAAAGCGAGGCAGTCCCGATCCATACATTCCGATAACGGTTTGGCGCCAATTATGACAGATTATGGATAAAAATAATTGCCAGTAAAGAGATAATGGCCGGGCGGCGGAAGCTCAATCAGCTGCCGCGTGGCCACACGCCAACCAGAAATAGAGGTGTACATGTACGCCGATGACTACTGTATCCCCCCCGTTCACTGGCTCCGGTCGTGTAACTTGGCCCAAAAAGAAATTGCGGCCACTGCTCTAACAATGGTGTACAATCATCAGTGTGCGTGGTGATCAGGAAGACAGAAAGATGAAAAAATCGTTATAGCAGACGCTAATAATTGCTAGCTCCTTCGATTGGTGTTCGAGAGAATTGTTTATAGGTGACGGTACATCTGCTATTACAATGTCGGTTCTGATAACCTGACTAAAATCGTATTAGCTTGGGTTTTTTTTCTCCAGTGGATGTCTGTCCGAAGAAGTCAATGTGGACATGATACCTAATCTCATAAGAACCCACGCTAACGTCAATTATCAGAATTCTCGTAATTATTGTCCTATAACATGGAAGACACTGAAAATATCTGTTCAATCAGGCCTACATGTGGACACAATGTTCTATTAAAAACTATCGTGAATATCAGAACGGAATACAGAATATTCAACAATGCACTATAACATTGTGTCTCTGTCATTATGTGGACACATTACAACCAAATGGCGAATTTTTTCATCACTTCTGATTTGGGTTTAAAAAAATGTGATCGAACTGATAAAAGTGTGAGAAATTAAAAACACCAATACTAATTTCATTTAAAATGTTTGTATTTACAGTTGGTTACACGATGAGAGATATCCGTTACATGTGGAACTCTGGCGAGCACTCCATTGGAATTTCACCGGAAGTGGAATTACCTCAATTTCGAGTTGTCGGTCACAGGCAAAAGAGCAAAGAGATTATTCTCAGCACAGGTAAAGTATCGTATTTTACTCTGTTAACTATGTATATAGCAAAAACATTGCAATTGTCATATAAAAGGTTAGAAAATAAATAAACAAACGCATATTTAACACCAAAGAGTGTTCATCGTCAGAAGTCATTGATAAAGCCTTACATAAAAAAAGCTTATTTATTTATAAAATATTGCATATCTTAAAATAATAAAACGGAACCAAATCCAAACGATTGCACACAACCAAAGAAGTTTTAAAAACAACTTATATTCTTTCAACAATTCTAATTTATAATACAATACTTGCTGGGATTTTCCTACGAGCTGATTCTGGTATTGTTTGGCAACGTTTCAGAAACGTATTTTTAATTTTGATTTTACCAAGTGCTAGTTGGGTGTGTAATTCATGAAAGTTTGGCGCTTAAAATCAGTTTTTTTGACTACTTTTGACATGTGAAATGTATTCTCTGAATGCAAAGGAAAATCGTATACATGTAATATTAAGTGTACATGTAGTTCTGATTGCTGGCACTGTAATATCACTTTCGCTGTTTAGGTAACTACTCGCGTCTGGCCTGCGAGATTCAGTTCGTGCGCAGCATGGGCTACTACATCATCCAGATCTACATCCCGTCGAGCCTAATCACCATCATCTCCTGGGTGTCCTTCTGGCTCAACCGAAACGCCACGCCAGCCCGGGTGGCCCTGGGCGTGACCACCGTGCTCACCATGACCACGCTCATGTCCAGCACCAACGCCGCCCTACCCAAGATCAGCTACGTCAAGAGTATAGACATCTTCCTGGGAACGTGTTTCGTGATGGTGTTCGCCTCGCTCTTGGAATACGCGACGGTCGGATACCTGGGCAAGCGGATACAGATGCGAAAGACGCGGTTCCAGGCGCTGCAGAAGTTGGTGGAACAGCGCAAGCCGCTGCTGGCCGAGTCCAATCACGCCCTGGCCGAAAACGCGCCGGGCAATCCAGATCCCGCTGTAAGTTTTACGCCTTTTGCACTCCACCATTTCACATCTCCCTCCCTTCCTTTTTACAGTGTAGAACACAGCACCAAAGATATGTAAGATATAAAAGGACGAACTATTTATTTGTTCAAGTGGCGACAGCTCGGCGGACGTGATCACCACAAATCAGCTTGTTCAATGATGCTTTTTTTAATTTTCGTGCTTGCGATCGTCCGTTACATTTCGATACGAGATTTCGAATGGGCTTTGGGAAGTTATTATATTTTGCGTGTGCATGTTCACGTAACAAAGAAGTGGTGCTTCTTTCTTCCTTGCCCCCCTTTCTTCGTACAAAACTTTCGAAGTACTTCGACCGGCGCTGAAGTGCAGTAATTCACGCAGCCATCATAATTTATTGATGCCAATTTTTCATGCGATGCTATCGGAAGGTGAAATCATCCAGGTTGCGCGCTAAAAGTCGACGCGCGCGACTGATGGAGAGAGAGTTCTTTGACCATCCCCGGGAACCGGGAGCACTTGTCGGCTCTTCTTGGGATAATGGTGAACACGATGATCAACCTCTCCTCAATGAGGGCCGCAATTGAATTCCCTTCGGATGAAGTCTGAACGCCCAACGTTTTTTACTAGGTAATTTAGAAGTGACAGTTCAATTCAGAAATAATACGCGTTTCCATGTTTAGTTATCTCGATAAACTTTGGATTTTTGGACGTGCATGTCAGGATTAAAGACTCCGACTGTGACATATACTTCCACTTAGTTTAGTGTCACGATGTACGGACACTTTTAACCTCTTTAAAAATGCTGGCGTGTCTAAAAACAATAGTGTTTCACTGTTTGTGTTAATAGTTTTGTTTAACTCTTATAAAATATGACAAACCAAATCCTCGCACATCATATTTATGAATGCTAACTAAATCTATTCTAAAAATAATACGTGTCTAGTCATTGAGTAGGAAATCTATTACACATGTACAGCATTGCAGTAAGAGCACACGAATACAGTAGATCGATCAAACTCGACATTTCTCAGCGCTCTCTGCGATTCACTCTACTCGCCGACACAAAAAATTAATTCACCAAACTTGTTCAGGTTTTTTTTTCCACGGAGATCACAGACTGGAGCTGTTGACAGGATTAGGATTACGTGGCCCACCGGGCCCTAGAGGTTGCCGTCCGCTAATTTAAAACAACACCGCCGACGCGGCCGCATTTTGTAAAGGTAATTTGTTGGCGTATAGCGATTCGGAAGAGCGCCGACGGAGGTTGCATTTCCGCTGGCAACGGTAAAACAGATGATGAAGATAGATTACACTCAAAGGAACGCTCCCCGAACCCACTCCAGTATCCTCTTAAGACCCCCCGACATTCGTGCTAAAGGACCGCCAATGTGAGGCAATTGCGCAGGATGAGGTCACGGGTACTGTGCACTTCAACTAAATATGAAAGCTGAACACACTTGTGTAAAAGTTTACACAAAATAGTTGCATAAAAGTCACAGGTTAATAAATATGACATATTTGCTTCCGCTATTGCTATTATTCAGATGTACACTCTTGTAAACAAAATAGTGCCGAAGCACGCCGAGTCGGATGTCGAGTTAAGGAAGATGTCTTAAGGACAATGAAAGCTGCTATGCATATCTAGCTTTCATTGTCCTTAATACATCGTCCTTAACTCTTATAAACAGTTGGGGAATTTTTAATTATAAGCTGTTGGGGAAAATCTGCAATCATGCACGCTCACACTGTTTATTGAAACCAATCATAACTTCATAACATAAGATTGAGACCTTGAGAACGGTCCATTGGTGATCATATAGGATTAGCATCCGTCGAATGTTTTTTTGGCGGTTTTTGATCATTTCATGGCTATCTAAATGACAATGATATATTATATTTAAAAATATATATATTATCAAATTTGACGTGAGGTCCCATGAGGTTAATTTTGGTGCTCACTTGGGCGCCCCCGCCATTGTGGCCACCGCCGACATGTTTGGTATGCAAAACAATAACAAGCTTAATTATTCACGATAATTCACGAGTTGAGCAAAAACGCACTGTGAAAGGTGCTGCCAGACGCCGGGTGAGGGAAGGAAGTGGTTGGGGTGGTTTGGTGTGTGGCTGGTGGTGGATATGGTACAGAGTCAAGTCTGACACGGAATAGGAGATCATCTTATTTTTTTATACTCGTAAACCTAGTTTCGTTTCCCTTTGTCTAAACGTGTTGAGTAGGCAAATTCGGCTTGAAGACTTCATATGATGTCTTGTGAATATGTAACTCGAGAGACGTACCGCCCTCATTAATTTGTTCTATTCTCTTATTTTGCCTAAGTAATGCCCATATTTCTTTCCCTGTTTCTTTCTCCATAGGGGAGGAAGGGACGCATGCGAAGGAATATGAAATATATCAATTTCTCTAACGTCCATGGGTACTATATACAGTACAGTATATACGTGACTGCATATACTGCTTCTGTTTTAGATCATATTTGCGTAGATAGTTTTTATTTTGATAAGTCATTTAAAGAAAGCGTTCGACTATTGTGAAACAATTGGTTCTCACTTCATTGATATTTTGTAAGCTATCAGGTCAACGGTATAGCCAATCATCGATCCATTGTGTTGCTCCAGTATATCGATTACAGATAGTATGAAATGACCCCTGACGTGCAAGTACATAATTACAGTGTCTAACACGTGTACAATTCCCAAGTGAACACTTGTTGGTACAACATTCATCGCCCCCCCCCCCCCCATCCTCCGGCTCCCTCGAATTTATCGTTGATTGCTCCGATTAACTTAACGCGACAGGAGTTACCAACCCTGCACCATATCCAATTCAGTTGGTCACGTGACGTCTCACATACTCGTACACACACACACACACATGAGAGAGAGAGAGACTAATGTTGACGTTTCGATCGTGGTTGTAATTGCTACGGCTCGTTAAGCAGGCCGGACAATTGTGAAGGTGGTCTTCTGAATAACGCTACACAGAAGGTCAAATTGAGGCCTAGGCACCCTCTGGGCACAAGCGACGTCCACCGTTCGCAGTGACCATGTAAGACGTAACCACGAGAGTGGCTACAGAGTACATATATACTCGTGGTGTAATGTATTGGCAAACGTCTTTTGGCAGCAAGAGTCATAACAACAACTGTTAGCTCTCGGGCACTGGATCTCGATCATTGGCTGACAAATACGCGTAACGCATCGCCTCCTTAATGTTGGTCATTAAATTCTGAATGGAGTTCGTGATGCATCGTCCTGACTTTTGGTCACAACAATTACGTTTCACTGGATGACAATCAACGTCGATCTCTTTGTGGCGGCAACTGTTCATGAGTCTTTCATTATAAAAATACAATAAAATAAAAATCAGTCGTATCATTAAACTATTGTAAACTATTGTCAATATATAATTAGATCCGATATTTAATCCAGTAACTTTAAGTGTCAACGTTCTTAAGACGTTTTGAGATACTGCTAATCAATCATGTAAAAAATGATCAAATTGACAACTTAATAGGTTTGTTAAGTACAATTTGTTACTGCATCAGTCATATTATATCACCTTTGTAGCTATGGATCTAAATTGAATTTTTTTATTTATTTTTTTTAAAAATTCATAATAGTTTGTCGTGAGAACAGAATATGGTTAATTTTATAAATTCTAAATATACTATTATTATAAACGTAAAATTCGGCCCAATACCCAAGAAAGACATATTTTAGATGTGCTGATTTTATATGCAAGACTCTAGAATGGACCGACAATAACAACCATGGGTCTCAATACAAATAAGAAATGAGTTATTAATCTCGCACGACAATTGATTTTCTTACTCGTTGAAAACAGAAACGTTAGACAGTACAGTATCACCATTTATATTGGTCCACCATTCATTAAGGTGCACTCCGTATACATGCACTGCCGTACACATGTAGGCAGATACAATTATTAATACATAACCTCGGAAAGACATTTAGAACGATTGACACGTCGACACGAAGCCCATAAATGAAGGAATCATTTTTTTGTCCCTCCAGCACTTAAAGTGGATACAGGGAAGAAGGGATACCGTTTTGGAGGGGAAGGTGGGATCGGGAGGGTTCTCGCAAATGTTTAATTGGAATGGATCTCATTCCGTATTCCACGATATGCGTTCGTGTTATCGAAGACACTCCCGAATCCATCATAAGTACTCCCCGGATACATGTACAAGCACCACCAGTAGGGGCGAAAAGTGTAGTCAGTGACAGGAGTTCGCTATTCGCTTCTCGATTCAGCCTTAGATGGCGTTGCTATAGCCAACCGTCGTCCACAGTTTACAGGGAGATTTGTAAATTTCCTTTTAATTTGAGTTGTTAAATGTTCTCATTATTTCTTATTTTCGTAAAGTATTGATTGACTGTCACCGTTTTATTTGCGACTCCATGGACTGACTCAACCAAGCGCCAACAACAGTGAAAAATGAAATCAAATTTCTCTTATACGTTTCCTGGCACCACATGTTATGGTGCAAGCAACCAATAGAGTAGATAGTATATGCTGTACATATACGCATAAAACTCGATTAAAAGTCGAAGGATAAAACCACAAAATGAGTCGGAGAGGTTGCCAACACATAAGTGTTGGTAGATCTTTGAACTGCTAGCACAACGGCGAGGGGCAAACTATTGACCGCCTACCTTCTTGCGGCAATTTATTTTCTATAGTATCGCATGTCTATCAACCAAATCCATTATTTGCAAAACTGCTGTTTCCTGCAATCAAGCAATCACACTAAGTGCAACACAGTGCAATGCAGAATGTTTTTCTGACTCATCCCCTAAATGTTATAATTTAATGCATTTACTCGGCGGATAGTTTTCAGTTGTTCAGACTCTGTAGAATAAAATAATTAGGCAAATTATTGTAATATTTTCATTCATTCTTTTCAATATCTGATTGTCAAATGAGATTTGGCAAAGGAAAGTGCACCAACAATAAATATGATTGTCTTCTTAGATGTATTGCAATACCTCTGTTTTTCATTATGTTAGATATTTGGATGAATCAAAATTATTATACATATTCACTGTAAACAAATTCGAGAGAGAGAGGGGGGAGTATTGTTGGAGCATCAGAGCAAACAAAAACATCTCCTAAAATTGACTTAACCTATTTTACTGGCGCTCTCCAATATTCGCCAGAGACAATTTTCGTACGCCGATTTAATTATCTCCGGCTGAAACACGAGCGCATTAGAGTTATTAATTCATAAAATCGAGCTCCATGATTATCCCCACCAACGTCTTTGTCTGCCTTCCGCTCATCGCCAGACAATTTGCATTATGCAACGTGCCCAGCGCAGGTTTCGCTCCATGTCAGACGTACAACCCCGCTCTGTCAATCAGCGAAGAGAACATATATAACTTAAATTTAATAAAATAATTAGCTCACGAAAACGGCTGGCAGCGATACCACCACCCATCCAATAAGTTATAAGAGCCCGTTTCAATTAATCTTGTTAAAGGCCCCGTGCTCGAATCCAATGGCATTGCACGTTGAGAGTCATAAGCTCAAACTTTTTTATATCGCATTAGCTTCTTGGCGCTAGGCGCGTATGCCTATTAGTCGAGTTAAGGTGTTGGCACAAATAGGCCTAGACGAGCGCGCAAATTATCTTAGCCTATTCCGTACTTTAGGTGGAACATTTTGACTCAAGTGCCGTTGAGACCTAACTTGGCCTTGGGACATGTGGATATTTCATAATGTCGTTGCAAGCACCTAATGCGCTAAGGCATGCGTAAGCTGTTGCTCAATATTGTGTTGTTGTTGTTCATTTCGTAGTTGCCAGTGTTCATATAACAAAGGCTTCTTTAATGTTGAGTCCTGACAAACGTACACCTACACTCACACATTGGAGAACAATTGCGTTCATTTGAATATATTATATACACTACGGTTGCTTTTCATTTAGTTCGTGATGCTGCTGCAAGACTTGTCTAGCAAACCGCTAGCTTGCTTGCCATACATCTCTTAATATAATTACTATTTGCTTCATAAAAGCATACTGAATTAATAACTGATTAAATGTTAGATTATCGTCGAACACGAGCTATTAATAACAGATGGAATTTTGAACACGTCGATCTACATACAAAATAGCACAGCGAGTTTAATTCAAGACTGAATAAGTGATTGAATGTTGTATCTTAGAATTAGCTGTACATCTTATTACCATCGCATATTGTTGAAATTAAATTAATTCAATTATAGTTGATGAACTTCTATCTGCCCATTAATATCTCAAACGAAAATGAAACAGTACAGCGTATTTTTCACAGAATTATTTACATTTTAAATTTCTGTGTAAAACATTTTTCATCTAATTTTCATTTCTATTTGAAAGAAAATAGAAAATTGTGATCAGATCATCAGAGGGATCAAGGTACAAAATGCAGACCAATTCGACTTAAACGAATGACGACCAATACTAGATATTGCCCACATACTCAAAAGTATTGCAATGCAATCTCCATTTTTAAATTAAAACGTCATTCCAGTTTCTATTCCTAGACAGTATCTGGCCCAGACACCTCATTCGGCGGTCAGGCGAAAGGTTTTCATTTCCCGAAACAGTAAAAGGAGTTAGAGAAAGAGGAAACGCGTGTGGGGGGGGGGGTTGAGGAAGGCAGGTCGAAACACGCAAAAGGTGCAGATAATGCACACACTTGCCAACCGATGAACCTCGTATGTAAAATTCAAGAATCCTATTCGTAAACTGGCACACAACAGTTCTGGCCTTTCACTTTATAGTCACACACATTTTCAACAACCCCCTCCCCTTCCCCCAATATCCTCCTGAGACTTCCGTTTATTCACACGCATATTCAAGCAAGCTCTCCACGCGCGTACATGGATGGGTTTTATCACCAGGTGGCGGGACATTTGACACCGCTGACGGAAGGTTGCATTTGTAAGTAACCGCTTAAAGGCCGTTAAGCACTTCCAAAGGCAAATCGGGATTTGGCGGATTAAAGGAGAGTTACAAAAAAGAAGATCTCCGGCAATCGATCCATTATTTCTGCAGCAACCAGCTGATATTCTTTGGTACTAAACCAGAGAGGTTTAGCAGAGGGCCTCTCTGGTTTTAAAGGGACCAGTTATCGTCATGCACAGAAGCTATATATATATATATATATATATATATATATAGAGAGAGAGAAAGTATACGTCATCGTCTTATCTGTAGCGTCAGTTCCCACGGTTTTCTAGTTTAATTTTTTAAGAAGAGTTATCGCCAACTCTTATTCGTCTATTTTTGTCCGGCCTGTCTAGGGCACAACCCCCATTCAAAAATAAATAAAAATACATAAACTCGGCTACTTTCTCGGCACGCAAGGCAATCCTGGGAGCGAGCCTAATTATATGGAATGAGAATCCGACGACCGCCGGACATTTTAGAATCGGGTCATGTTTAAGTCAAATTGTGAGAAATAATGCCGCCGTTCGAATGAACACACATGGTTTACGATCTCGGATCTCGGGGATCTCGGGTCTCGGGAGTATTTTCCCGGCCACCCTTTCCCCTCTGGAGCCGAACGCTTGCGGCTTCTTGTGGATATTTTAATGTTCCACGAAAATCGATAAATGCTTCTCGCGCACGCAAAACCGGCTGGCTACGTCTTAGCTCTCCCGCGCCGCGAGAGTTCGCACAGAACTATGGGTAGGTGGTGATGGTAAGGAGTAGGGGGGGGGGGGGGGGGAAGGGAAATGTAGGGACGGGGCGCAGAAACGGCGCCTCGCCAAGCGGTTAACATCGGATGCGCGCTACATCACGATCGCGAGACGCCGAGAAAATATAAAGCCATCAGTGAACAAGGAAATTCGGGAGACAAAGCAATTCAACATGATATACATTGGTACAGGGTGCCTTTGTGAACAAAAAAAAACTCCAATGGCATATTTTGTAAAGCTTGTCGTTAACACGATTTTTATGAGTTGTCTTCTGATGAGAGAATTCGTTAACACCTTCGAAAAACTGTCAGTTCCCTTTGGACTAATCGATTAGTAATTTTAGGGTAAATATTGGAAAGAAAATATGATTTCAGAAAAATCATTAGACAACTATAAATTTCAGTACTCTCTTAGTAAGGGGATATTTTTCAGAAGACGGAACTGACTTGTTTGGGGCAATGTTTATATGAAAATAGTTTCACCGATGATTTTTTTTTTGCAAACTTTTTTATATTTACAAGCAGGTTTGCAATTGCCATTGCCTACAATTAATAATTTTTTTTAAAAACCCGGAACCGGATGTATTGCATAGAATATCAACTCACCGAAGAATTTGTTTTCCTTTACTTTGTACGATGTCGAATTGAAAGTATTTACTTTCATTCGATTCGATATACAGAGTAATCACTTGGAAAACCTGTTTAAAGTTATTTATCTTCCTGACAGATAGAAAATTCGATTGTTAGTTTAATCGAACATTAATTGTTTAATAGTTTGCTCTTTACTTTTATTTATACATTATAATAATTGGAAGAAACATTTATCAAACATTTTTTACGTGCTCGTATAGCTACATGAGTACTTATTTGTTATGCAATTTACAAACAGAATTTGCGAGCAGGTAGCTTACTAAATTTACCCATTTGTGTAGTTGATTTACGAAACATTCTTATCCGATTCCACCAAACCACGAAAGCTCCTCAGAATGCAATCAAGTAAATCATTTATGGGGGGACTAGTCCATAATTACTCCAACAATTTATTGCTGCATAAAAAAATTGTCTGCTCAGCTGAGCAGAACAAAACGTTTTCTGGCATATATTTGTGACAATGGAAGTGATTTGCGAGAGAGTTCGCTAGAAAAAGCTCTAGTAAAATATCCATAGCATCCGTTCTTATTTTCGAACCTCCAGATGCAACATTTATTACTGTTTGACTGGAATTTATGCCCTTTACAACTGCTAAACTGTCCAAACGTTCACGCATGGGACACAGTAATAATACGACACTCTATAGGTTAGTTGCTGTCTGGCAAACACAGATGAGCATGTACATGTACATACAGAATATATCCACTGCATGTACGTGTTTATACATCGCTTATTAATGACCCCAGCACGATTAATGACGCTCCTATTAGATCGACTGGCAGAATAAACTTGAATAGATTGTCAATATCACGCAGGAACGAATAGCGCATCGAATGTGATTAAAACAAAAGAAAGCGTATCAATTGATCACTTAATTAATTTCTCGTGTATTAATTAATAAATCATGTTTCCAAGGCTGGTTGGATGCAAACAGAATAAGAGAATTACGTCAAAAAATCGTTTAGCGTCATATTTAACATGTATAGATACATGTATTTTACCAAATAGAATTACAACCTTCTTTACAAGTTCACAAAAATTTAATAAACCACCTTTTCTGACAATATGTTTACTTCGCCAAATCGTAATTTAAGAAAACCTGGTAGCTGACAAACAAAATGTTTAACGTTAGACTTCCCTCAAACCCAATTTTGTTTTCGTTTTCCCCGTTAGGTGGCGTCGTCGTAAAAGGTACAGTAGACGTTGAACAGCAAGCACAAAAAAAAGGCATTCGAAGCAATCAATTCAGTTTACCTTAGCACGTCACTTTGTCACGATTTAGCTGAGTGACGTTATACTTTTTTTTTGTTTAGAAGTGGGCGTGCCTAAAAGGCTAAGCGCAGCTTTCAAACCGCGACTAGCTGTTTAGAAATCTGGCATAGCCTTTTTTTCTGTTTGTTTACTATTCATCGTCGCCCATATATTGTCAGTGTGGAAGTGTAGGGCCTACCGTGATTTCTTGCTGTGCACTACGCCAAGCGCGAATTTGACATCAGCTAGAAAGACGTCATCACATGTAGAATCCCAAGAGTTGGCTAGACACAGAGCAAACGTGACTGAGGCGAACTTAGGGAAGCTTTTCCGCATAGCACTAACACAAATAGTGATTGCCGCATTCAGGGGGCAGCACGAATTGGTTGGTAGTGTAATCAGTTCATAAAATTTGATTTGATGACTCAATTTGATTTGATGAGTCAGTGTGTATATAATGAAAAGAGAAACAATCCTTTGATGAAAAATATTAATTCATTAAAACCTGCAATTGAAAACAATGGAATGTTGGAGAAATTGATACTTTCATAACATTTTATATTTTCTTTTACCAATTAAATTTAATAATCAAAATCAAACATCAATTAAAAGTTGTGAAAATGCCCCATACCTCTTTTTAACCTCTCTTTAAAATGTTCCCCTTCTGAATGTCTTACATAGTTTTCAATTCTGAGAGTTGCCGTGTGTTTTCATTAATCGCCAAATAATAGCACGCTATTATTATTTTAAAATTATTTTAAAGTGTTTTTTTATTACCGACTCTGTTCGTCCCTTTTCTTCCGGAGCTGTCCCGGGCACAACGTTTAATTGGAATTGAATTTAAATTGAATAAAATATTAATTAATAAATCTTAATAAATTATGCTATTTAGAAACGTTTATGACGACCTTCATGTCAATCAAAATTGTAATTAATTTTGTCATGTTCGTATTCTTTAATTAAGAAAAATGATCGCACTAAGATCACAGAAATGCTGGATACCCAAGACAATCTCATAAGGTAAACTGTATTCAGACTACAACAAAAAAAAAGTGAAGCAGTCTAGTCCATGAACCCTCCCTACTGTTTTGAGTCATAACCACGTTTCCGGAGCACCCAAGACGAATTTTCATGTAACTTCAACTGATCCATAATAAATGGAGCCAGGCGGCAGAGGGGGAAAAAAAATAAGCGTCGTGTTCAGCGAGTGTGCTTAGACATTACCAATACACACCGGCAGTGTCATCGCGTAGGAAATCTATTGGTATGTGTTTAGGATAAATCGACAGTCCTACCACTTGGAAACATGGACGACTGAGATTTTCATGCGGGTTTCGTGGAAGGTGTGTTACTATGTTTCCCGGATAAATGGTCTACCCGCCGAGCAGCAAAGCGGCGCACCCAAAGATATAGAAGAGGTAGAACTTTCAGGCAGTTTAATCGCGACAGATGCTTAAGGGTAGTTGGATTTCGATTTTCTTTTCTCAATGATAGACTGAAACAAGCTGAATAAGAACAACTGTGAAATACAGAGAATAGAAATAATTTGTTTTCTGCATAATGCTTTTGAAATGGCTGACATACTCACGTACTGTGTATTACTGGCGTTGGCTGATTTTCGCAAATAAGATCAAGAAACAATTTTAGATATAAGCTTCGCTCAACATAAAGTATGTCTAATTTGAATCTCCAGTCACGATCTAGCCTCCTACGAATCATGTCGATAAGGAAATTCGTCCTTTTCCCCTCTACCGTTCCAACTTCTTGGTCCATTCTGTACACATTGGTACCGTATCAAAACGAGGTGGCACGAAATGAGCAAATACCCGAGCACTGGTAGAGGAAAGAAGGAAAGAGCGAGAGAGAGAGGAGGGCGGAGATTCCGTTGTCGCAGCGTGTAATTTATCGAGAGATTTGATGCGCTCGTGGGTGGGGCTGTCGCACACGAAATGAGCTGGCTCTGATAGCGCCAGCATCTTTTTTCTATTTTTTTTCTAGACGCGACCCAAGAGGAGAGGGGGGTGGTTGAGCGAAGGGGGTCCCCGATTGTGTAGCGCCGCTCGTCTTACCCTCCGACTAACGACAAAGCCTTCACGGTAGATGGCGCTCCGTCAAATATTTGTTTTTTTTTTCTACTCCTCCTCCTCCTCCTCCTCTTAGTGAATCTGCAGCGCAGAAATATTCGTTAACGTTGAGGTCCGTGAACAAAAACGATGACGTCGTTTTGAGCGTCGCTGTGTCTCCAGGCTCTCTCCCACCAAGATTGCCAGTTTCCTTCGTCGCTCCTTGGTCGACGATCTTGCGTCAGAATTAGTGGGGCGCCTCAAGTGATGAGACTGTTAGCAGACGTTCTCGGTGGACGCTTGAAGCGCCTCTGGCCACAGCAAATGCTAGATTAATGGTGCTCAAACAAAGCGATTCGAGTACCTCGAAGACCTCGAAGACAATCAGTAAGCACCAAAAACGTCGCCATCGGTGAAATCGTTCGCTGGTCGTTTTACTTTTTTATTACGCGCATTCTTATCCAGATTATAAAAAATCCCACGCAATAAAAAAATGTATTTTCAATTCAACGTCCATTTATTTATTCCGTAAGGCAATATACTAATTCGTAAAAATGGGGGTTGTGCCCGGGTCAGACCGGACGATAAAGACGAACGAGAGTTGGCGATAACTATTCTAATATAATAATAATAGGAAACTATTATTTAAAACGAAAAAATTAAACTAGAAAACCGAGGGAACTGACGCTACAGATAAGACAATGACGATTCACATCAAACACTTTTACCACATCCAACATCTCCCGTGGAAAATTAATATTTATATTTATAGGTAGGCCTGTCTCTGCCTGCATGCAATTTTTGTTAAACAACATACAAATGCCTATTTTTGCCCAGACGAAACACAAGGGCTCTCGATAACTTTTTTTCTATTTTATATTACTATATAGGGCGCTACCCAGACATGCGTCTCAAATTCAAAAGACCTGCATAATTCAATGCTATACCGAGTTGTGAGTCATCTAAAATAACTCCGCTTTACGTTACTATCGAATTCTGTTAATATTTCAACCATTAAACTTTAATGAATTTGATGCATTTCGCTGCCTCGTATTAAAATCAATTTCGGTGGGTGGAAAAAAGACTAATAGAAAATTCATATTATAATCGGCTACCTTTGCAGACACCCAAGACGAAACCCAATGCGCAGAAATAGAACACGGAATTTACAATTCCGCACCATACAGCGTTGGCACACATAAAGGAGCTGTATCAATTTCAGGTGACACCACGAGTTATCATTCATAAAGCCGATGAATAATTGAAATTCAACCTCACTTCATTACGCTGTACCCGAGCTCCGGTTCGTTCCCGAGGAGACCTTCCGGCCCCTTATACAGAATGGCAGCGAGTGCGTGCGTAGGCAAACGTTGAGCCTAATTGGACAACGCGTCCTCCGCATGTCAAGAAAGATGATATCGCTAGCTGACAGCATTGTAAATAGACACGCACCATACCAAGAGCCATAACCGTAATCCGCGTCATTCCGGTAGTAGTACTAGGCACAGGCGATTTTATCTTGACGGAACAGAAGAACACAAATTTAGCAGTGTTGCCAAATTTAGCTTCTGCTTCTATAGGAATTTTCTAATCGAAAAGTGCACGTTGCTAACCTTTAAGATCAGGTCAATGAATCTGCCAATATTTATTTTCCCTCGCATTGCTTGCCAAAAGGTCGAAGGTGATCTTTTGTAGGCGAAACTAATAAATATCGCTACAGCATAATTGATTGCCTTATATTCTTGAATGTTACAGTGCAAACCGTTAAGTTAAGCGCAGGAATGATCGAGATCAAATTCTTTGTTAAGATTTGCCTAAACTGACACAACAAAACTAATTAATTTTCAAGGTAAACTGGATAACGAATTTTTAAGTTCCTACTGACACCTTCAACAACACTTTGATTGGTGATTGTTTAGAATCTGATTTAGTCCCTATAACTCCTCCTCATCAACAGCTTGAAATTATGATCTAATGCTGCGAGTAAAACTTGATCAGGGTTGCATTTATTGTTGGGAAAATCAACTCAAGATGCGACACCTCTCCAATACAGATGTAAAACTAAATTAACGGTAATTCATGTTACTCTTTATTATATTAGTACTTACTTATATTAACTGAATGATCATACTGAATAATTCGACGCCACCCATCTCTAACGACTTTTGATTAGAGCGTGCCTACACACTTAAAAAAATGTCTCATTTTTAAGACATTTATTGTCTTTCGAGATGTGGAAAAATTAAAAGAAATAAAATGTCTCAAATTAAAATTCTCTCATTTTTAAGACAATTTGTCGTATTAA
>JAQGBY010000569.1:0-41708 GCA_034698785.1 Mycogona germanica | reverse complement strand
GCGCCGGGAATCGAACCCGGGACCGCCGAACCGCAGTCCGTCATAAACCAACTGCGCCACGACGGGTCGTACAATTAGTACCTTCACACTATTTTCAAAGTATTAATAAAGAGCCTTTAAATTTAATAAATATTATTTCAACGTTCTCGACTAAAATCATCATTTCAACGCCGAGAAAAGTAAGAATATGTTGACATCCATCTAGTAACCATATCCCTTTAAATTCAGAAGAGCTGCCCCTGAAAATTAAGAACTCTGACAATCCCTCACAACAGGCCAACATTGCTCGTTTGCCAACCTATCAGGGTGTTTCACTGTTAGCTGCTGTAAATTCCAGTTGACGGCCAAAGAAGATTGCAGAAATATGTTTTGAGAGAAACAGTGTTTTCACGAACTTAAACGAATACTAAAAACTATTCGGTTTTTCAAAATCTTCCCGATTGTTTCTCGTGTGATGCACAAGTATTTCTGCAGAGAATTCTGAATTCTTCAGAAAATTGTAAACGTAGACCTTTGCTTTGATGCTTCAATCAAATTTGCTGAATATCCATCACTAAGCCGTTACAGATCCATTGTTTGTAAGTGGGCGGTCGGTCCAACTTAGCATTTATCTGGGTGGTCCTCTCGGAGTTTGAAACTCTGCAGTGATCCGTTCTTTGGCCATTTATTCACTCAATGACGCATGACTGAGAACGGCGAGCTAAATTTGTTTTCGCAGGAAAACATGTACGCGTTCGCATTATGTCCTACTGAGACTCGAGATTCCAGTAGAACAGTTTCCGAGGACTTGGTATTTTAACTTATATATTGCGACTTAATTCGGAGCATTCACAAATATTTAATCTGAATATGTAAGTCAATTTTGGAGCACTAATGTTAACGGCCATGTAAATATTTTGCACTGTTTAAATTCTATCAAAATTAGTTTGCGCAAATTGTCCAACATGAGATTGACATCTATGCATTCATACACTGTTCTAACACCGTAAAACATAACGTACTCTGAAATGTATAATTTATTATACAAATTGTACAAAATTCACATATACCAATGCTGTAGGCCTGTGTCCTCGCCAACGAAGAAACAGGTGGTGAGGGTGAAGAAATTTAAGCTAAAGTGCCATGTTTTACTCAAATACACATAACCGTGAAAGGAGAATTTCTCGGGGAAGGCTTTCTTTAGCTAAAAGTTTTATTCAAAAAATTTATTTTAACTTGAATGTTTGTTTAAGAGGGGGTTCCCCGTCACCCTGACGCCAGGAGACACTGACCGCCCCTTACCATGGTTACTATCAGCTATGAGAGCCATCAGAAATGGATTTTTAAAAATCACCCTCAGGCAGAAATTCTTTGTTGATGTTATTTATTTAATTATTATTAATTTTTAATTTGGACAATTCCACATACAGTATATTTGAAAAAGTCTCCCTTGCCAGAACAGAATAATACAACTTGTGTCTTGTCTCGTTATCGTTATAACATGTTTTCTGATGAATAATTGTCGAACAAATTGACCATTGGTCGAACCAATTAAACCAATTATCAATACTGTTATTCTCCATGCTGTGGTCCAATCAACTTGCACGACTGATTAGTATTGTAGATGAGGGGTCTGATGCAGATGTGCACGTCCTTTTTCGGCTCGTGTCCACCAACACCGATGTAACACACCGGCGCCATATTGCATCGCACTCCTAGCAGCGTGCGTGGGACGTGTCAGGAGTTGACACGTGATAGGCGGCCAGTTAGTTCCCTGCGCCGCCGCCACCATCGCCGCTACCGCCGCTTCCTAAGCGCATTTCTCGCTACCTATTGCTCTATTTCTTTCGCTCTTACTGGCTTCTCTGCGGCTCGCGTTTTTGATCGATTCGTCTGGCGTCACGAAATGCAGTCCAAAATGCATTATTGTAATGGATATTCACTGTACGGCCAACACACCAGAGAGAATAGGTGAGTGAAACCGCGCGGTCTTGCGAATGTAGAGAAACTCCCCCACTCTTTTACCCCCATCTCCCCTGAAGGGGTGGGGATTGGGTTGAGGGCCCCTCACCACTTGGAGGGGGGATGCGCCGCTCGTTCGGAAACGTCAAATACCTTTCTTTATTGAAGCGCCAACAAACCGATTTCGAAACAATGAGTTTAAAAAATGTCAGCTAAATATATGTGATTGAAGTGACGAGGTTTAAAACACAATTAAGAATTCCATGCTATGTTAGCTTTCCAGTTTTTTAATAAAAACAATTAATGTTTCATTCGTGATATTTCATTTGATCGACAATAAGTGAATTATTCTACCTGTCTCACTTCATATTTTAACTTTTGCATCCTTTGAACAACCTATTGTAACGAGTAGAGTATATCTATTTTAGAATTTTTTTAATGGTTGCCAAACACCGGTAACACGATAAAATGGTGGTTTCAAACCAACTCCGGATGAAAGTTGAAGCAATAAAGCAGTCAGAACAACTAAAAAATCATTCAAATTATAAAATCTGAGTATTTAATCGACTAGTTGCAATGGTTGAATATTTAGAATTTAATGGTTTGACTAAATGGTCTCATATTATTTCAGACTGTGAAAAAGTATAACGTTAAAATTTAAAACAACCCAACCACTAACTCGTAAATTTCGGATTTGATTATTCCATTTGTTCACGCATAACAATGACCACTGGTTCACCGCAATCGCAAGTTTCCATCAGATCGGAGCGCCTCTTAGAAAGCTGAAACAGTGTTGTCCTCTCCTGCTCTGGTGGGGGACGGTAAAGAATGAGTATTTGTGTGAGAAATAGAGAAGACAAGCCACGATTTAAGCTAGATACATAGATATATACTTAGAGAATAGCGTATGAATGTTTAGGCTCTAAGTGAAAAGATACTCGCCATTATAAGGATGGTCTGGCGCTAAAAAGTGGGTGTATGGCGGGCGAGGCAGCGTGATATGTGTTGTTTAAAAATGTTTTCCAAGCTTTTAGTGGGAAATATGTGTTTGGCGCGCGCGGTTGAGTTTTTGTTTTTGCGTACAGTGAGATATATTTGTGGCCAGGGGATTTGGGCACGGTCTCCGGTCGGCCAGGGGTTTTAGTGAATATTATTTTCCGCGCGTATCCGAGCGCGGCATGTATACATCCCATGTCTATGAGAATGTGTAACGGGCGAACGAAAAATTGGTAAAGTTTTGTTTTCGTTGAAACCTCGATGGAATGTAACGCGATGTTTGAAGTGTGTTTATGCCGTACGTGATATCCTACGCGATCAGTCATCGGTGTTTAGGGAGGGCCAGTGGTGGAAGGCATTTTTTACTGGCACATCGCGATATATGATGTGATGGCTGCATAGAAAACAACCAGCGACGCTCGTGTATCGATATAGAAAGTTCATATCTACTGCAGCTGGGAGATTCATGTGGGGGTTTTCTTCATTCAGGTTGACTTTGTAGTCAATGATCGATTTCCTGGAAGTGTAATACATTCGTTTTACAAACTGTTGGCAGGTCACACCTGAATCATCATAAATCGACAATTGTACCCTACAGATTCATAAATAGGAAATTCAATTTTAAAAAAATAAGAAACAATAGATGGAATTAAAATTAGAAAAATCATCTGAAATAACTGAGATCCGTGAAGCAGGGGCATAACCTTTTGGATGATGGATTATGAAAGTATGTTAATTTTCTAGTAGTTCTAGAATATTGTACAAGCTATACCGTGCTTGGCACATCATGACATTCTTCATTTCATGTTCTTTATCAAATAAAACGAATATGTTTATTATACGTTTACTTACGTAGAATAATATTTTAGAACGTCGAAATGATGACCACAAGCCAACGTTGGACGAAAGACGAAAGCAGAATGTTATACTTCCATATGTTTATAATGTTTTATATATTATTATAAAACATTTTACATGAAGTATAATGTTATAAGATCACTGAAATAACAAAAGTAGTCTGTTGAAGAATTTTATTTCAAGATTTCAAATAAAATTCTTCAACAGACTACTTTTGTACACCGCAACTCTCACAATTTCTTAAGATTCCCTTTTCTTCAATCGTCATGCTGTACGGTTAATTTAGTATCCCTTTCTCTCTGATCAGAAATATAACCGGTGCTGTTGACTTAAGGCGTGTGTGTCCTGTGTGTCTGTGGATGGGAGTGGGTGGAACAGAGCGTTCTTTGGATGATGGTGGTGGTGGTGGCAGGCGTTCTTGGAATTGGTGGTTGGTGGGTGGAATGAGAAGTGGGCTGGTCTTAAGGGGTGGCGGACGGCTCCGCCTCTGCACGAGCGAATTCACGTGGTGTAATTAACGTGCCACGGAAGGGCGGCCGTTCTAATTGTTTTTTTTTTCGGGAACGAACCCAGCCCACCCACTTGCGAGTTCACCTTGCTCCTCTCGGTTGCGGGACGCAGCCCAGGCAGACTCTTGACTATTTCGTGCTCGCGTGGGGAATCGATAATTGCACGAAGATGGTGATGAGGGAATGATAATACGGAGGTGAGGTGGTGAGGTGGTGTAAGGAGGGGGAAAAACCCTAACCGACTCCCACATATCCCTATCCCCCGTCACTAACCCCCATCCTCCCTTCCCTGCACCTCGCATGCCTGAGACGCACAAATTACTTCGCTATTCGGTAGCAATTATGAACGGGGAAAGCGTCTCGGCCTCTTGTGAGGAGGCCGTGCATCTCTGGAACGCGTACAACCACGACGCTCGGTCCCTATTGGTGGAAACGTTGTGTCTCATTTGAAGACATGAGCTGTCCAAGCACGCGTACACTGCAGGTGGCATAGTTTCGGTGCTATAATTATTTGTTTATTAAATTAGTCGTCTTATTTTAATTATTCACGCTAATTAGTGAAAATTTAACGAATGTTTTTCATTGCATGTTTGTTGTGTTGAGTTTACGAGAATCGAATTGCCTTGAGTATCAAAACATTTATTTTTAAAGTTAGTGTTAGTGTTCGTCTTGAAAACGGGTTGGTAGTAGTATAACAATCTCAGTTTATATTAAATGAAATTAATTTCATCACAGCCTAAGATATATTAATTAGAATTTTTAAAAAATAGAAATCGTGCGGTTACTAAATTTTACTAGAACTTTTCGTAGAGATCTGACTTGTGGTGGGTGGCTAGGCTCTTCACACGTCCTAGTGTTTCCTTGTTTCCGGTACTCTCAGGTTGGATGCAGGGTTGGGTAGTGGCGTACGGGGGGATGGTGGAGGGTTTGACTTGTAGCGCTCGGTTCATCGCCGGTTTCGCCAACTCGGCCGCCTTCATTACGGCGGGGCATTATTGCGTTCCGGAGATCCCGCTCGCCGCACTAGAATGCAAATTTTACGATTAATTTCCTTCGTCAAGTCTGCGGGGAGAGTTATATATCTCTTCACGCGCTTCCTCGTCACATTTTTTCTTCTTCCTCTCGGCTTTCGAGGACGTCTACCTCCTCCGTTACTGACTATCACGATCCACATATCGAAATACTGTATTGTGGTATATCGGCAATCGATTCATTTCCTTTGTCTATATCTAAATCGTGCGATTCTGGCCATTTCCTTAGGTTCGATGCCAAGCACGCACCACTTTAGGGAGCGCATAATTCGTATTTTTTAACAATTGACTGAAAGTTGTAAATGACGTTGCTAGTTGGTGACTTTTTTCACCATATCCTAATAACCGTTGGAGAAACGCGGGGAACAATTATACGATACGGTTAAAAAAGTACAAGCCACCGATTTTCAATAACTGCAACGACCCACCTAATTCTTATGAATGCTTGCTGCTATTCGAGGGCACCAATAAATGTAATACGCAATGGACTCCAATCTAGCACTCCCATGACGCGATAAATTCAATAAATCCAACATTTTGTAATTGACCAAATTCTTTTTGGCAAAAGTTTGAAACAAATTTCGCTGTCGCTAAAGTAAGAAATGGCGACAATCTGAAATTCGTCGACTATTCAGAGAGCATCATCGATCGCTTGTTAGTTAAGATAGCGCGACGAGCGGGTGACATAAATCCAGACACGACACAAACCAGGACCAGGTTCAGGGGGATCAACGGGGTTCACCGTGTCGCCTAGGGAAAGGGCAACTTGGGGGCCAAAGATCCCTATCATCCAATCTGTCGACTCTATTGCGCGAGAGAGCCAGACAGCCTCGCTCTTTTATAATTAGCAAATGAAGTGCAAAACAAATGTTTGTTTTACGGAGCGTTGGTGTACGATATAGTGGTGGTGTAGGGGTGTTGAATTGTAGCAAAGCCTCGCGTTGGAAGACGAGTAGGGGATGGCGGCGGGGTGGCAGAGTGGGAGGTTGGGTCGAAGGATTTAATTGTAGCGGAAACGTCGGACATCAACCGCACGCATGTACATGTATACGTCGTGTCGTGCGCGAGCATGTCTCGTTTCTCGCGCGCTAGGTGACGCTGCCGGCGGAAACATGGCCGCCGTAGATCGGTACAGCGCCTCCGGCTAGCGGCTAGTACGACCGCCGTGGTTCCACATACTCCGCTCGGTCGAGACAGCTCATTATATAGATCGGAAAGTTTATTAAAGTAATTACAACGGCGGGGTGGCGCTGGCGCAAAACGGGATTTGGCTACGCGACGTTTCTTGTGCTGGTATAGTACGAGAACGCGCGTTTCGGCGCGTGCCGATTTTCTCTCGTCCCGCTATACGCGTGTGGGTGTCTCTGTCTTTATGCTGCCTAGCCAATATACTCGCCGGGGGCGCTCCTTGTCTTATCTCGGCGGCACACTCGCGATGCGCCATTTGTCCGTGTCTGGGACATGTCAGGTGACGTCTTCGGTCTCTCGGATGCATTGCTCCTACTCTTAATCGCCTCCCATCTCACAATTTGAGGTTGACCTGTCCGGGGTTTTACTTCGTATGGTGTAGAGGTGTCTATCCATCATCTGTTGACATCCGCAGAACGCCAAATGAGTGGCGGAAGAGGCATTGATAGTTCACGTGAAGACGTTATCATTTGTCGCTATAGGAATACTGGATACAATTACAATATGTATACCCGCAAACAGCCCCGGATGGGCCCTATGGCGGGGGTCGAACGACCAGTTAAGGACAAAGGCTAATCCTATCCTATCCTAACAGCTCTGTGGAAATAGGAGTTGAAGTGCGAGTCGCATCTACAATGCAGCCTATGGAAATTGTTATACGCTTACGATACGCTTAAAGGGTAATAAACTATTAGTGCCATAGATCATATGGCACCGTTAAATTATATATTGCATAAAATGCCGTCCGATGACACCAGTAACAGAATATTGCGATTATTTTAATGGAATTTCAATTATACTTATTTTTCTTGATCTGTACTTGTTAAAATAAAGATCAGCTGGTTTTTCTAAACCGTATGTGGCCCGCCAGTATGGCAGCGTTGAGCAACCCCTAATTACTCTATTCTCCTCATGTAATATCCGCAGTATAATATTTCTTGCATTGTCTACCTGCTTGGTATAGTAACCGGTAGCACGGAATTGTTAGTGCTGGGCCTTCGCGATATTCCTGCCAAAATGAATTATGCTAGAGGATTCCGGATGCCAGTTTGGCTTGATTTTTGTTCCATTGTTTTAAAAGAAAAAAAAAAGACAACGAGAGTGGCTAATTAAGAATGTCACTTCAGTTGTCTCCCCATGCAATTATAAAGGCGCGCATAAACGGCGGACACCATTTCGTGGAACGAAGTCACGGCTAACCTGTCACGCCATACATGTATGTATACGAAGAAGACACCCGTTTCCAACAACATAGCGTGGTCTACTTTTTTTTCTATGTTTTCCATCAAAATGTCGCCGTATACTCGACTCTTAATGAAAGAAGCAAAGTTGAAATTTGCTTCCTTTTTCATTTTATTTTTCCATTTTCAGTTATAAAATTGTGTACACAAAAATACGCTAATAATATTGGGGTATATATGTCACATCGTTGCCTGTTCCTTTCAACTATTTCAGAAAAACCAGTAGAAATGAAAATAATTTATAAAAAAGATTTCAGAGTTTTGTAAACACATAGCTTCGTGTGCTCGTTGTTTTTAAAAATTCCTGCTGTTTCATGAATGATTCTCTAGTTTAGAAATTATTATCTTCACAATATTTATTATATTTTTTTAACAATAACGAATATTTATTTTAAATATACTTCTCCAACAGATAATGATTATATTATACACAACGAGGTATTACAAGGAAACAACCATAAAAATCCAAAGATTCAATACATTAGTGGGAGATTATTTTGTTTCCGGTGTATTCGTTCGAAATGGCTGGCTCAAAGTGTATGAACTAGTATTTACCTGACATTTATTACGAACAATACGATCAACGGTTGGCTCTTACGCCATTATTCTCGTTGAGCAAGACACTGCTGTGTCGCGTTTTTACATGGAGATCTTCCAACCGAGCTTTGGAATTATTCCAACCATCCACTGCATTTTTTTATACCATAATAATCATATTTACGCTAAGCCTCATCTCGGTCGAACACGATACAATAGTGCCAATGAAGTGAAAGCCCTAGAAGCAGCAACTACTCATAGGATAAGCGTCCTTAAAATGCAGTTAACAGAAACACCGCAGTAACAAGGACCTTATGATACCTTCATTTCACTAATTCAGCTGCGTTTTTCTGACGTTAAGATATTTTTGTTCTTGCACTTTAGACTAAATATCATATTTTGGTTATTACTGGATAAAGTTTGGTGCATCTTGGGTGGTCATTGCACACGAATCGAAGGCTTGTAAGTTCGAGCCCATAATAAAGTTTGGTCACTAGATGAAGGTGGATATTGGTCGAACAAATGTTTGAGGTAGATACTCCAACCCAGAAATTCATTAAGATAACAAAAAGAAGAATTGCATCGATTTTGTTTCACTTGTTCATTTACCAAATGTCGTTCTCTTTATTTTACTGACGAACTGCTGCGCTGCAGCGTTACAATAATAAGAAGTTGCATTTATTTGAAGCGAGTCAATAGCAATGTTCCGTCAATGTAAAAACGTAGGCATTTTTTAAGGAAAGGAAATGGAGGAGAGAGAAATTCGAAGCTCTTTTTGCAGAGGTCAGACTGTAAAACCGGTTGAGAAATAGAGGTTGAAGGTGCACGGACAGGCGCTTCTTTTACAGATACGGGGGAGCGTTGGCTATTCGCGCGGCGGGTGGTGAAGTGGCCGGACGGTGTGTGTCTCATACATATTCTAATCTCGCGCATCTGTTGAATTATTTACTCCAACTTGTTCCGTTGTTGAGGAAAACTCGGGTGCGCATGTCCGACGTTGGCAAAAAAAAAACTAATCCTAAGTAGATCTTTTGGATCGGATTTAAGGCAGTTTCCTCTTTTTCGTGGGGGGAAGTGGCAGGCGAGATTCTGAAAGCGGAGGTGGGTTTAGAATTTGAGGATTCACTGCAAATTATGACGCTTGAATTTATGGGTCGTATGTGTTGGCGTCCCAATATGTCAAGTCATTTTGGCGCTCCTTCATGAAAACTGAACGACCCCTTTGTTGAAGAGAACAACGCGATGTACGCGATCAATGACGTATGTAAATTGATCATGTTTTGCCTACATTCAAAAATTGTGTAAATTATTGAAATTAACTGTTCTTAAAGAGAGAATTTAAGTTTTTGTGACATTTTCACTCTGTGTATTTTTTGCACAGGATTGCTCAAGAGTGCACAAAATATTGATGCAATCATAGTCGCGCACCCAAGATGGCGTTTCTAAATTCAAATATTACGTTGTTTCAGCGAAGGTGCTTAACTTTCGGAAGCCTTGTTTTGTAGTGTATTAGGGGGAGTTGTGAAGGGGGTGACGGTACGCGTGGGATATTTCCTAAACCTCCGGTACTAGCAGCAAGTCGTTGAGATGCTCCATTTCGTGTCCTCATAAATGATGCCCATATTCGCCTCTCTCTCGCTCGGTTTCTCGCGCGAAAAATACGGCATGAAAATATGCGCCCAAAATACCGGTACACGAATATGGCGTGTGCCTGGCATTTGTTATTACAAAGTCTTTACTGGTATTTACTTTTGGAACCCCTGTCACGGGAAATATGCAAGCTTAGATCTGGGCGCCCCGTCTACGCTTTTGCGTTCAACAACACAAGAAGGAACGACCGGGAAGAAAAACCATCATGCTTTTTTATAAACCACAAGATGCATCGACGACAGTGACACTGGCGGGGAATGGGCGGAACTGTGTTTCCTGTACGTCAAACTACAATAGAAAATTCGCACCTAATCACTACCACCACCAAGTTAAAAAAAAGTAACAATCAACATTACGAAAACGACAGATGTAATCCCTAAATTGGCATGTAAAGGTATATTACAGGTATGGTCTATTCTTCAAGGATGACGTTTCAGTCAGACTGACTCATTAAAAATCTTTATCCTGTTAATTTGTTAATTTTTAAAAATATTAGACTCATTGCACCGAAAATGTCTAATACTGTGTACTAATTTACTGAATACTAAAATCAGTAAAATCAGTAAAATATTATTTTTTTTTAAATAAAAGGTGACTAACAGCTTTTCTAGTAAATTCATTCAACAAACATTGAAAAAAATATGTTTTTAAACGTTGTTTGGCTCCGAACTGTGAGTAACGCGCGTCAGTTGTCTTCATCCTGTTTCTCGCCTCATAATGTTCAGAAAAAAACGATGAAGGTGTTTTTCTCTGGTTGTACTTTGAGGAGCGGGATAGAGTTTTTCCTTTCTAACATAGGAAATAATGATTACATTCATCTATGCTGACGTGACGTCGTAGTGCCGTATATACACATGTGAACGGGCTTTACGTCTGAATTCCACAATGTATTTTATGTACCCGCGCAGACACACACATACTCGTATGTGCAGTTCACACGCATGTCGAACCTTTTTCAGTTTTTAGGGCAACAACAAAAAAGGAAGCATATACACAGTCCATTCGGTCCATAGGAATGAGATAAGCGACGAGACTGAAATTTACCACGCCCATACTGTCTCCTTCATGCGGTGTGATAAATGAGTATTATTGACGTCTTGGGTAGTCATATTATTATTTTTATATTAGGAAAGACATTTTTTGGTAAAGGTGTCTTCGTCACATGACAAATACCTATGTTGAGTTCAAGCCTCCAGGTGTCGACTCCTAGTCTCTTAGTGTTAGGTTTGAGATGAGGCCCACTGAATCTTCACTTCAATCAGTTTCGTAGGTGCACAGACATTTCACACCCAAACAGATCTTTTTTTGATCTTTTGAAACAGTTCTCCAGAATATTTCAAACTTGGGGATTGTGACAAAGATTGTAAATGTGGCTATGGGGAGATGAATGTGGGGGAAGGAAGACGTGGTAGTCGGTCGGTTGCTCACTCGACTGCGCGGGTTTCACCGGATCCCGCACCAAAGAATGACGACCGAAACCGTCACTGCGCTCAGCATGTCATTCTATTTATCTTCCGACTAACTTTAGATTAAAATCCCAGCAGATTTCTACCTTTCATCCGGAGTCAGTTTTCTACAGTCCTGTCAGCCTCCTCCTACCCAACCCCCTTTTCATATCCCCACCAATAGACGATTATATTGCAACCACCGCCGCCCAAATCAGAAACAACCTCACATAAAATATCCTTTTTCTCAGTGTTGTGCCCTCGCATTTTTACGCGAGTTACACACCCAAGGAAATAGCTAACCTCCTGAGACCTCCCCATATTTTGTTTCCATATAATTGTTTCCATTGTGTGTACTAAATGAGAACAGGTGATGAAGAATTTCTATTCAAACAGTGTTGCAAATTCAGCTTAAGTGGACAATTCTCAAAAAGTCCGGTCACACAGACCAAATTTCAGAAAGTGCCCGCATTGAACTTGATCAATGCTTTGTTTCCAGACTCAAGTTTTGCAATACACGTTTAACGGTGGGTGGGGGTCTCGGGAGGATGTGGGCGTGCATCTGTACCTATAAGATGACAAATACGAAACCATCTTAGGTATCCTTATTTCCTGTATTAAGACGCGCTCAAGGAAGGCTCTGACGTTTATCGACGAAGGATATCTCGTGCCACGCTCCACACATTTCTCAAGAAAGCAGGATGGGCGGAGAGGCGAACTAAGACGCCCGGTGTTACTGAGCCGTACGTCTTGGAGATGCCGTGTGGCCAAGGAGCAGAATGGGCGAGGATATGCTTCTGCAAATACGGTGACGTATTTGTAGCGAGACGCTGACGGCTAGAGCGTGCCTGACGTTAGATTTGAGTTGACGATTGTCTGTCGAAACACAATTTCTGGCGGCGACTTTCACATAATGTGACCCCTGTTTGCTCCCATGGACGTAGGAGTTTGTAACGTTCGCTTGCTTGACTAGAGTTCTTCCCCCGACACAGCATGAACTCAAGTCTTTCATCATTCTCTGGCTGTGCCGTTCTCTTACCTATGCAGTTTCCTGTCAAACCCAGCATCCTTGCGAAAATACCGTTAAGGCGCAAATTGTGACACAACTTTCGAAAATCTTTTTAAAGATTTTCTTTTTTGAATTTCGAATAGAAACACGATGCTGAATGAAACCAAGTAATACCAGTGTATGCACGTCAGCATACAATGAAAGTAAAAAAAAAATTTAATTTCTCTACATTAAATATAATAGGAGTATGTTTATTAACTTCGGCTGCATTTAAAATGATGGTGATGTTTTTTTTTTGAAAGCCAGTGCTGCCCTGACTTTCCCCATTTCATTGCGCTCGTTCTGCCGGAGTTGGAAGGCACGTCCGGGCATTAGTTATTTACGCCGTTGAAGGACTAAATGGCATTGTTGGAAGCCGCGCAATTGGTCTCTGGTGTGATATTTGCTTTTCCGAAGATGGAATAACCTTTCGTGTGGCGCTCGTTTGTTTAAGAGGTGCTTTGTGCGCTTGCGAACGTTCATTGTATAACGCAGCACGGCTTGCATTCGAGATTTAATTACATTTGTGTATTCGTAACGGAGCCATTTCAGTGAGGGCGACGCTCATTTCTCTGCTACAATGGCCTTTCAATAGACGAGCGGGTTAAAATCGAGTAGTGAACAGGCTCTATTCTCATTGTCGTTTTCCGTCGGGCACTATTGGTATGAAAATGTATTTCTTAATTAGCATAAAACTATTTGTGATTTACGATGTGTTTTTTTTTAGTTTACTGGTTATTTAGAGATACAGGTTTTTCCAGATATCAATTTACTGGTGGTTTAAATTAGTTGCAATATATTGAACTCTCACTGGGGTAATACGCTTATTAGGTGACGCACATTTTGTCGTTAGGCGCAGGTAATGGCAGGTTGATATTGTAACGACAATGGGCGTGTTGTCCGCCAAATCACAATTCACGATGAGAATTTTTTTAAGTTAAATTAAGGTAAGTCTATCTATAGCAAATCGATATTTCTCTGATCATCGATCAATTGCGATAGGTATCTACCGATTTTCCAATCATAGAATCATGTGATTCTCTGGATTCACCTGTGGTCACGAATACAGGCACGTTGACCGTTTACATAAATTGCCATTTATAAGTAATTTTGAATATTATTTTATGTTAATTTAATAATACCTGCGTGATTGTGCTCGTATAACTGTCGTACTGTGAAAACTTTTGCATATCTAAGGTAGGAACCACAGAAAGAGCAGTTGTGTATTGTGGACATATAATTATCCCCAAGTACAACTGTTGGTTTATTGCTCAAGATGGTTGGCATTTTTCTTTTTCTCGCAGTCCTCACTAATTGCATTTCAAATGCAAATTCTTTAGCTCAGCACATTGTAACGTTTGTCGGATAACTTTCGTGTCGGCAGCAACTATTGGTGTGTGTTTTCATTCTGTCGTACTGTGCAGGAGGAGCATATCCGTTTGCGAAACAAATGTTCCCGGAGTTGACTTTTAAGAATGTCGGTTGACGAGACCTTCTGACCGCCGCTCTGTTGACCATCGCTTTGCATTCCGACCTCTAACCACCAGATCTGTTAGCTGTCTCTGTCTGGATTTCTCTGCTCCGAATTCCTAAGATTGGAAGCGATCACTGGGTGGGTATCAGTCACTCTTGCCTGTGGAAACTTGAGAAAGGCTTTATGTTTTTGGAATCTGCGTAAGAAGCTCGAGATTTGTTTTGAATATTTTATTGTCATTCTAGAGAAATTCACTCCAATATAGTTAGACACAAAATAATATAAAATACGGTTGAAATTATTTCGATTCCTATTGCACGTGAAATTTAAAAAATAATATCGAGAATATTTTTTACGTTTTTTTTCAAAATATAATAATAAATGTGAAATATTTGGTGATGTCATTTGTTTTGTAAACTGTAACTGTAAACTGTAAAAAAAACAGATACACAATATCGTAAAACAAAAAAATATTTTTAAAGAACAGTATGAAAGTTATATTTTGAAGCCTGTATTCATGGGCTGTTAAAAAAATAAGCAAAATATATTTTTCCTTCCGTCATTCTCTTGAAAGTGGCAAAAAGCATGACGAAATGATAAAAAAAATTCCCATCCGAATTTTCGGCGTTTTTTGTATCGTTAGACCAAGCGTGCCCATTTCCTCCTGAATAATTCTAAACACAATGAAAGTCGGTTGCCTATTGGCTGCAATTTAAGACCACGATGCTGTAGCCAAATCCGATTCCACCAATAGGAGTCGTCGTACCGCAGCCTCACAATCACTGTTTCCATCAATTTCTTCAAATGGCCTGACTAGGCAATTGCAACGTATGGAAACACATTGACAGCATCTTTTCTCTTTTTCAATGATCTTTAACGACCGATTGGGGGATTCCATTTTCGAACACAGTCATACATACGAAATTCAATTTCTATTCGATTTATCCTGTATATTGCACGTTGGGGAGGAAAAACAAATATCAACTAAAGAGGAGTTGCTCTACATTGTATATTGTCTGTGCCGGCAAATATAAATCCCCTACCTGCCTTTGCCTATTTTTCTCGTCTTGTTTAGCTGTTTCAAAAACGAGTAAATTGGAAAATTGAAGCGCAATTCTAATTTTTTTCTTTTCCTATTTGGTTCGATTGAGATCGTAAGCCTGCTGCAGTAGCAGATCGTTTTTTTGTTGTTGTCAAATTGACGTCGCCTTCGGCAAATGCAATATTTTTTCGGGTACCGTATGTCCCTAACAGCAAATGGTGCGATTGTGTTGTGCGATATAGTTTTCTTTGTTTCGTTTGTTACATTGCTAGGTGATTTTCTGTCCCAGGCGATTGTATCGTTTGCGCGTGTTTGCTACTGCGGACCATCACTCTGGTTGAAGACGAATCCAAACGAGAGAATCCAAGCGTGTCATTGGCTACGGCCGAACGAGAACGGTCGGTCACTCGGTCGGCAAAGATGAAAGCGGCCGAGACGCACTCGTTTGGGTCACTCTCGAAAGACGAGCATCTGAATATCATCGCCGGGCATGACAGTTATTGGCGTCGCCTGGTGGCGTTCCGGAGATTCAGGTGGTACTTGATGCTACAAATGTAGAGCGACAATGGTGAACAAGCGCAACTAGACGAATGACGAAATAAAGAGAATTTATATTTTTTGAATCACATTTTATCTGGTCATATATTCTATAAATAGTTTGATAAATATTCGAAATTGGCGAATAATTTATGATATGCTTCTCTCATGAAGGTTCAGATCAAGCCATAAATTCCTATATAAGAGGCAAAGTCGTACTTTAAATATAATAAAATAAAATATTCATAATAAATTCGGGGTCCGGTGCTGTCCCGGAGACAACCCCTAATTCATTATGATTTTATTATAAATATTTTATTTGACTATTTTTCTATAAATTCCTGTTGAATTGTTTTTTCCGTTTCGGGAGTTATACCGTAATGTGATGATATTGATGTGAAACGATGGTTATTGTATATAATATGAAAAATTAAGGATAATATTCATTGCATGAATAACCAGCGATCATCGGATAACATGTCTAGGTGGTTGTGTTAATGGATCAGTGGAAGATTGGTCACCGAGGTGATAATCAAGAAATGAATCGTTCAGAAATTACCTATTTGTTTGTTTGCACCATTATTGTGATTTATGATTACTCAGTTGCAATTTTGTGAAGTCTAACGTAACGTTTCTCTTTCATTCTTTAGCTTGACCGCTTCTCTATCATTTGGCAACTGACCAAGTTGGCATATATATTCACTGTGTTGTACTCGTGCTGCACGTTATTGACCATCGCCGGTCGATGCCAACACACGGCCGAACAGGTAAATAATTTCAAAATATTTGTTTTAACATTTTCAATGGTAGTGCTAACTGTTCTTTTTTCTCATATGAAGCTACATTCTTGCTTTGAAAATAAATAATTAATTCTTCATTAAACGAAAAAAAATACATTTCATCGCTATGTTGGTTGGTGGCGATAGGTGATCTAAAATAATGGAAAAGACTCGACTAGCGCCACCTGACGCGTATAGCTATCGAAATAGTAAGCCAGGGAATCATTTGTAGCTAGATTGAAATGCATTATAAACCAAAATAATAGAATAGGACGTCATGTCCTCGCCGTGTAAAATAAAATGGACGTTGTGCCCGGACAGTGCCGCCGGGCAAGAAAAGTCGAACAAGAGTTGGCGATAACTCTTCTCTTGAATTACAATAAGTAAACTTGAAAAACGTGAGACGTGATCGTCATCGGCATAGTTGTATCGTCAGATCCCACGTTTTTCTTGTTTATTTGATTAATTTGTTAAATAATAGCTTACTATTATTTATTGTAAGAAGTGTTATCGCCAACTGTTGTTCGTCTTTTCTCGTCCGGCTCTGTCCCGGGCAGAACTTCCATTGTATTTGATAGGCCAAATTAAATGTTTACTTGTGATTCTCTAAGGCCAGAAAATCAAATTTGAGACTTCCAAACGCGTAATACAAAACCAGGACGACCGCTCGGATTGGTCACATCGACTTTAGTGGACATGACCGTTGCCGGGGGCAACTGATTAGAGTCCTTCCGGGAAAGGACTGACGAGAAAAGCGAAAACACGTTTGTCACTGTTCTTGGGACTCTCTGTTCTTGTTGAGGACACGAATAAAGACATCATGTTGACCAATTAGGTAACGAGGCCTAATTTGAAGGACCTTGCATTACCGTGGAGGACCCTTCGAGACGAGCGAGTCTCGTTATCTGGGATTGGGCCCCAGAGCTAGTTGAGTAGCACCGATTGTGGTTCGTTCCCGAGATGGAACAAATTTAGGTGGCGCCAACTTGTGGACGGCGGCACAGTCACTGGCGTTGCATCTCATAAACAAAATAAAATAGCTAAAATCATATGTTGGTGGGGCTGGGCTGGGCAACCAAAGCTCTGCTAAAACCCAGATCGCCCATTATCAAAGATTACAAAGAATTTTAGCGAATATGACTTCTGGGTTTCACGCCATGCATCTCTTTGGCCTTTCTGCTCGCAAATTCGATTTGCCATTTGAATAATTGCTAAACTGACATGATAAGTCTGCCTTCCTAAATACGAATAATGAATTTAGCATACGGAAGGGGCAATTGTGGGAAAAATGGGGGGAAAGGAAATAAGGAACAGGATGACAAGGGGTTGATTAAGGGGCGGGCGTGGTTCCTAAATAGGTGGTTGTTCCAACCGTTACAAAATGAATATGGCGAGTACTGCGGTTAAAAATGCTATGTTCAGATTGCATTATTTAGTTCATTATTACAGGTATAACGTTTATCCCTCCTGCATTTAGTCCCAGTTGTGGACAAAATAGGTTCACGCGTTCACCACTGTCGCATAAATAATCATTTATGTATCGAAAATATAGCTTCGCTTGTTAGCCAAGAACGGGACCAATTTTTTTTTATAGAAGTGGTCACTTGCTGGAACTACAGCCTGTAGATTGCCTGCTAGCTTTTGGAGTATGACGGAGAGGTGGATTGTCGTGAGGAAGCTCGGGAAGAAATATGTGCAAGCTGAAGATAAGTACGGGCGAGAAGAAAGTCAACATGGCGACACTCTGGCATTAGGTAGCCCTTGAAGTGTTTGGTTATGGTTGGGAAAAAATATTGGGATAACTCGTTGTATTCTTTGTAATCACTCGACATCTGAGAACTACATGTAATTAATTATTATATTCTCGTGTAATTATAATTGATATATTCTGATAACAGTGATAACGTGATTATGAAATTTAAAACTACCGTGAATCAAAAATTTGTCATAAGCAATATACTCCCCATAGACAGAGCACAATTGATAAATTTCTGTGAAGCAGTGAAACTAACTGCGGCATTGCATAGCATCGCTAAATTGCATTGAAACGGTCTTCAGCAACGAAAACTTTTGCGTCACCCTATTTGCTAATGCGCTTTCAAAGCACACGGAGTAAAGCTCCGCCCGAAAGAGGCAAATTGGAAGACATTGGTGCTATGCGTTACAGCATCCGTTTGGGATGACGCGCTAATATAGATTAGGCGTTTGCTTGCTATGTAACGAGCCCTCCGTAAAGCTCCGCCCGAAAGTGGCAAATTGTATGTCATCGGTGCATTGTGGTACAGCATCGGCAGTTATGACAGGTGTATTACTTTCCAGCTGATATATATTTATTTGGCATTAGTCTAAGGATCAATGGGCTGAGCGTTCGGGCCCAATCGGTTCACCCATCGCACATTGGCTTTAATGTATATAGGAGGACGCGACAGGGTAGCCTTGAAGCGGAGTAGCTGATCAGTCTCCATGCCAAAAAATTAACCGAGTGTTGAAAAAATCTGCCTGTATACTGCTCTTAGGAAAATCGCTTCTCAAAAAGCTCGACTCAAGATTTCGCGTATGAACCTTGAGTTCGAACAAACATGTTGCGAACTCATGACTATTTCTTAAGAATATTTTCGTTTTTAGAGATTAGAAATGAGCAAAACTTTTGTTTTTGCTTCCTTATCCGTATTAATATTAGAAAATTAATCTTTGCGAGTTTACTATGTAGCTGAATGGATATGGCAAACGCTTATCATTACATTTATCAGCAATATATTTCAAATATAGGCATTTTTCCTTATATTGTTCGGTGTCGTCTTTATCGATTAGACACGAAAATAAATGAGAGCATACTTGTGTCAATCCTGAATTTGTTAACGCGACCTGCAAATCACCTCTCCTGTCGACTTGTGATTCAACGAGGCGTTACCTTTCTGGCATGTGATTGGCTGAACGTTGGAAGCGCCGTTCCATGTTTTGTGTCGCGTCACCAAAGCATACGTGCCGGAGTCACGGGAATTTGTTTCAAAAACCACACACACACACACACACCAACCATCCAAGTATTTACCGTAGACAACCCAGACAGTTTGCAATTTGCGGCGGCGGTTTCCATTCTCGTCCGCCCGCTGCTGGTGACGAAAAATTGCCGGAAGTCTGACAAAGCTACTGCCGTACAAAAACACTCAAGCCGCGCCGGACTCTGGGGCATTCGTCAAACGGGGCTTGTATGTTTTAGCAGCGATTGGCTGCCTGTGCCACCCCCCTCCCTTCAACCCCTAGGGGGCGCCACCGTTTTGCTGTCACGCGACCGATTCTGAGTCGAGCGGTTACTTGCTGCCACTAGACAGGAGAAAATGCGTCTTCGATGCTGCGTTCTTCTAGTTCGGCATGTGGGTATGGTAGTGGTGGTGGTGGTGGTGGTGGTGGTGGTGGTGGTGGTGGTAGGGAGATGTTCGCGTTTACGTCAACAGAAGTTTGGAGTGGGGTGATGGGGTGCATTGGAGAAGTGGGAGTTTGTGTGGTGGCGCGTTGTGTGTATTTTGCGGATGGATGTGGAATGGAAGGGATGGCGGTGTGCTGGGGAGCGGAGGGGGTAAGTGGCATCGGTAGTATCGATGGCAACGACCATCAAGTGGGGCAAAGGGGGGTGAGGGGGGAGAAAGAAAGTGTATGTGCGGAAGGTTGAACTAAGTGATCAAGAAAATTTGAGATGTTCTGTGGGATTCTGGGAGCTTGCGCGCGAACACACGTGCCGGAGTGGGTGGGGGTGGTAAGGTGGTGGTTGAGGAACGTCTTCTCGTATCCAACGTCAAGAAAACGTCAGCGAGGAGTCTTGAAGCGAATGCGAGCCCAGAAAAACCGTGTTTTGGCGAAACTCAAATCGATTTGTGCGCTGCAGGATAGTTTAGCTCCACAGCTGTTCACATAAATGTTATTGCTTGAAGACAATGTTGTCGAATTCGTTCATCAACTATTTATAAACGTTTTGATATTTTATTTTGTACTAGTAATTAAGCCTGTCTCAAGGACAATCGATAAAAATATGGATAGTGCGAAGAAATGTGGGTTGATGGTGATTGCCTAGGTTCGCTACGTTGGAAAGGATCTTTAACGTGTTACTTATTTTGTACAGACATATCCTACAGATTTAATTTTCTTTTCAAAGGAAGGCGCATTTTCGTACAGTGCTGACGACTGGGTATTTATTTCCTCCCACTCACGATGGCAAAAATATATTTTTAATTTGTTGTCATCTGAATAGACATTAAGGGAATATGCCTTTGATACAATCATTATAAGAAACATATTCAAATGGCGGCATTATTCACCGAAATCGAATTATGCCGCATGCCTAAAGAATCAACATTTTAGTTGGTTTCTTCCGCGTTGACTTTTACCGTAGAAAAATTACAAATGGCTTTTCATTGAACTTCTGCTGTCGAGCCCAAATGTATCGTGCCGCCATTGGAAACATGAGAAGCGCATTAAGCGACGGACTGTGGTTCGGCGGTCCCGGGTTCGATTCCCGGCGCGGGCTTTGGCTCGGGGTACTGGTGAAAATGTGCCTCTCACATAGTGTCTAAGCACTGAGAGGGGTATCAGAATCTTCCTGTTGTGACCCGTCACTTCAGTGAATTAAAAAAAAAATATGATATATTGTTTGGTTACCCAGTCGCCCAACCCTGGTGTCTCTTATTTTTTAAATACCCAACTGCGGTGAGTAAAGTGGTGGGTGCACCCGACTCGGTGCTGCAGCATACGCGAGGGGCACATTTTTACAAGTATCCGGGATCGAATGAACGACAGTCCTCGCCGGGAATTGCCATTTTGACCTTCGCACTGAAAGTCTGGATCTCAACCAGCTGAGCTGCGGCAATTTGTTTAAAAAAATTGATTTTAGTAATGTTTGTGTTCTATAAATGTTGACCATATTAGGATTAATATACCGTACTAAACCAAATGAAATAAACTCGATAAACACGCTACAGCGTTGTTTGCGTGAAGACCTTCTACTTATCCGAAAATCCGCTTTCCTGAAGACTACGCATAAAGATATCCACGATGAATACGTCACTTGAATTTTGGTTTTGAGAACGAGCGAAGGAGAAATGAGTATTGGTACTGGAGCGAGAGAAATGGAGGTGGGGTGGGTGACAAGGAGAAGGGTGTTGGGGAGTGTGGGTGGTTCCGGGCGGAAACGAGTTAGTGGAAGACAAGGCGAGGGTATAAAGTTGCCTCACTGGAGAAAGACGACATAACGCCGTGATCAAGGCGTCGGCTCCACTTAACCAAGATAGACGACGTCTTAAATATATATTTGTACATACGATATACGAAACTTTGAAATAGTGACGCTGCATGTGTGCGCTTGCACCGTTTCGTCTCGGTGGCGCGGAAGTTCTGAATCTCACTAAGACCAAAAGCCAAACAATAAGGAAAGATATAATTTGCACAATTTAAGTTTGTGTATACCTTCCCGGCGATACTCAAGCGATACTACTTTTTACTATCGACATTGATGTTTTTCCAAATATGACATTTTTTCATTGTCAATTGTCAAATGAACCAAAAGCAAATTGCCCCATTCTCACCCCCAACCCCAATAATCAAGCAATAACAGCAAATATTCTATTTTACCCGCATGAGTCACATCCAACCCTTAAGTAGCAGATTGATGACCCCTGAACGACCGATGGCTCCCATCAATTGAGTCGGCCGTCATGTTTGTCTGGCGTCCAAAGAATGAAACATTACCAGAAATTATCCTCTATCCGCCTTAGTTTTGATCATCCGCCATCCGCTATGAAATTTAATTTCTGCAGTGCGTAATCTTTAAGCACATAGTTTTTTAAAATACGTGTCACATTTTTAATTATTTTATTTGAAAGACCTTTATTTTCATTAAATTAAAAATAATCATGCAAGAAGAGAGAGGATGATGAGTCTCTCAGAGAGTGTGTCAGGCTTAAAGAGTGTACCGCTTGTTTAAATGAAGAATCGGGTCTCTGGTAGATGCAGGAGCGCGTTGAATTGTGGGAAAATAAACTTGGTACAGATGGGTGGAGGTGGTAAAGATGCCGGAGAAGATTCTCTGTCCCACTTCTTACGGGAGTTCAAATTTCCGCATAATCTTCTCCCGTTCGCGTCTCTCGAAGTGAAACTGTGGCCCCGGCCCGTGCTCGTAGTAAGGTATCAGCTCACATGTTTTCGCACGCGCTAATTAGCATGCACACAAAATGTACAGTGTATCCAGATCCGTGCCGAGCGGTCACGTTGTCATGACAACTCGAAAACGAACAAGGTTCTTAACCAATCCCGCGACAAATCGCTGTCACATGCTGCATAGGTTTTTTTTGGGTTGGTGTGAAAGGTGCTGTATTGCATTGGCATATTGCCACTATTCGGCAAGCATACATCGTTTAACACATATAAAGCTGCCCCTTAAATCGGCAAACTCTATCGTCACTGTATTGCGGGGAAGCCAATTGTGTTGTAAAATTACTGTACTGTGCTGTACTGTGTACTGTACTCTATCTCCTATTTCTGTTCGTTTTTCCCTTCCCCTTTGCCTGTTTCGTGTAATTTGTATTTTTTCTCTCATTGTAAATTCACATTAAGTGCACAAACCATGTTATGAGATCAATTACAGTGCGCTTTAGATTAATTGTTTAATTCTTAGTTCAAAGGATGATAGCAATGGTGTGCGTGAAACCGGCACTGTCTGCTTTGGTAAATATTTTATGAAATTATTTAAAATCCTTTTAATTTTCCTCGGGGATGAGGATGGGGGAGGACTTGGTATGTGTAAATCGTCTTAGTTTTACTTTTCGTCAGTTGCAGTAGATTGATTTCAGTTTAGTTTATTCTTATTAAATAGTTATGCTATTATTTTATTTGAAGAGTTTGTTCGTCTTTCTTCGTCCGGCGCTGTCCTGGGAACAACTTGCTATTTATTATGTCTATCCAAGACGTCTTATTCTCATTATATTTGTTTTGATTATTATTATATTGTGTGGCCATAAAGCCTGAACTCAAGAGTATTTTTCATCCAATCTGCGAACTACGTCGGTTAAAAGTAAATAAATGTGCCAACTCTAAGGTTATTTTGTCGACCGGATCTGTCCAGTAGCCAACTTTCGAGTGGCAATGGGACTGCAACATTACTGGTGAGCCGTTTCGAAGTCTGACACAAAGTTTGGTTCAGTTTTCTGAGCCCGATCGACTAGGGCATAGTCTTCTTCGTTTGGTTGAGACCTTAATGCGTGATTGACACAAATAAGCCGCCTAGTTTTGTGTATAAAACTCTGCATGCGTTTTCTTCTACGAGACTGCTGACTTTTATAGTGAGGATTTAGAAAATAAAGTGCGCCCAATTTTCCGTGTTCCCCGTGTTACTTGTGCAACGTCGTGGCACGCAACATGTCAAACTTGATATTCCTCCTCATCCCTCCAACATCGCCACCTCCACCACTAGTACACGCTGTAAACGATAGCCTTGGTTCTCAGCAAAAGTCTCCAATTATGTTTTCTTTGTCCAAGCTAAGTCCTTTTATTGCTGCTCAACGTCTGCCGCTGAATTGCATTTTCGTCCCAAAATCGGTTATGTACGTCAGCGTTAGGTTCAAATACCCGCTCAAGATCTTCTGACGATGACGTTGGATTTGATCCAACGTCAACGATTGGTGAGCGCTCCTATTTATCGTTCTTTAAAATATAACTTACAATTAAACCATTAAAACGAGCGTCTGAAACTCGCTTCAACCCAAGGGTGCGATCATCTCCTCATTTGTCAGATGACTGCAAATTGGAAATTGGAATTGCTGCCGCTTGGATCGCCAAATCACAATGCACTGCTGACGGTGGACCGGGGTACGCTTAATATGCACTAGTGCAATAAATAAAACCGATACTATCGACCATCGATGTGAACATCGAACTAATTCATTCTATGGTATTACATCAGAATGAGCTTACACCAGTCACACACAGAGGGAAGTAGTGGAAAATTATGAAAGCACTTGAGTTTAACGCGAATTCATGAATAATATCAGCTATAATGCGAACTAATATTATTAACTTTGCTATATAAGGTGAATGAATCCCCCTGTTCATGTAAAATCGTTTGATCCGCTTCTACAGTGTATTGGTAAATTTATTTTCGACTAAATGGTATTTGTGAATCTATGTATTTTGTTTATGATCTATTATAAACGCCATCTTTTCCCACGAATATTTCCATATCATGAATAATGTCATGGTTCTTATGGTTTGGTTTGTTATTGCAAATCTGGTATGGCTAACTGGGGTACATAGTGATTTTTACGAGTGCATATTTATTTGAGAAATCCACTTTGAAGCAAACCGTTGCACATCCATTAGCTCGAAAAAAAAATATAATTGATTTTAGCCGACTCCGGGATAGAAACGTTGAAGGATTTTTTGTCACTGTCGTCTAACCAAACACACAAACGTGTGTCCTCGGTCTCACCGAACGTTTTTCACCTACTCTTATCATATTTCTCGATTTTTTTCTTTTACCATCCCTCCTTACCCTCTCTCCTTCACTCACATGTCATTGAGTGTAACACTGTTGGGACAACACGAGGTTGTGGCATCATAGGATAAGACGATGGTGAGAAGAAAAAATAAGCCCGAGTCTATGTCAGAAGTGGTTCTAAAGAAAATCAACTACGATAAATGGAATTGGGGTTTGAGCGTTCGCTAACGTTATAACTCGCTGTAGTCTTATTTTCATTGCGCATTTCGAAGGCTTTCGAACGTGTGTCGCGTTAAATTTGCCTCGCAGCATTGTTGCAATTGCACCAAGTGAGTGAATCTTGCAGGAAAACTAAATAAGAGAAAGCATCATTCTGTTCAACTAAGAGTTGAGTCGGGATGAAATTAAAATATATAATTTTGTCAGATTAAATAAAAAGTTTTGTTTAGGAATACGAAGTTATTGTATTGTATATTTTTGTATTTTATCATATCATATCTTATCATATCATAATCTTTTAATCGGAAATAGTTGTTGGTATCCACCGTTGCTCAATATATGGCGCTAAATCAGTTACTAGTGACAATAATGAACTTAATCTTTTAAGACTCCGAAAACGTATTTTTAAGCAAGCTCTTCGCGCTTTTACAAATTAGACGTCAATGTTCGGTATGTCAATGAGTGTTCTAACACAATCTATTTCGATTTCTTGAAACATCCATCTAAATCCAAGAAATAAGACCCAGTAAGTCAAATACCATATGCACACTCTCCATATCTCTGTGTACTCATTTCCTATTTGAACGCAACGAGAAAAATAGACTCCCACTAGTTCGATTCCCGGCGCGGGTTCTCGATTATTCAATCCCGGGGATCCAGTTGACTACAATAAATTGAAATAAAAAATATAAAAAATACAGAGCCACCCAAATCTAGTTTAAAATAGGGGTTTAGTTGTTGGTGTCCTCCGTTGCTTAATAGATGGCGCTAAATCTGTTACTAGTGACAATAATGAATCTCGATTTTTATCGCACGCATTGAAACACGTTCGAGTACCGAACACTTAGTCTCAGAACCGCCTATTTCCGCTATTTTCTATTGGTGTCATGGTCGCTCCGACTAAAAATGTCAAATAACAAAGTGGTGGTGGTGTTAGTGGCGGAGAACGATATTTTTTCCTGTTACGTGACACGTTTTGCTCGTCGTAACCGAAAACGAATTTCTGACGCGCGCTCGCGCCTTCAGAAAAAGTGACAAGGACTCGAGTGGGGTAAAAAAAAAATTGCGATATCATTTAATGCGCTAATGTATAAAGTCTTGAGTCGATTGCTGGGTAGCAACAGAAGGGAATTGGAAGGTGGGGGAGGGGAAAGGGATGGTGGTGTTAAGGGGAAGGAGTCGAGACGGAGAGAGCCGTGCAACCAGATACGGCTTGCGCTGAGTTTGTCGCCCAACAAAGTTGCTGTGTAATTCAAGAAATTTTTAATCTCATCTGTAGCCCGCGTTTCTCGTCGTTCAACTTTGCCGACAACAACACCGCTTCCAAAAAATTAGGTCTCGTTTTCTGTTCGTAAAATTTCGAAGGTGCATCAGATGTGATGCGTCGAGCTTTTCAGTTGTACGGTTGACGGGACACAGACGGGGATCTTTAGATAGGGCTGAATGACGCAACGCATCACCTGCTGGAAGTACTTTCGAATATTCTAAAAGGGGGTAAAATAGAATTTCTAAGCTTCGTTTCGAATGTCGTTTTTCTGTCGATCGATGAATTGAAGTTGCGTATTTGCTTTTTGCACGTAGTTTCGCGTGCAGGACAAATTCATTTCTTATACAGAGGCAGATATTTTTTCTCCCTCTCTCTTTTTCGGTCGGGGTTTCTATAGCAGAAACCGCGTATCGAATACAATTTTCTCTTTACAATTTTTTTGCGAATCCTTATATGCTGTGCATGTTGTTCAACGTGATATTTATAGAATGTCTTGTGCGAGTCTTGGGTTGCCTCTATACATTAGTTAGATGTGTGCATGCGTGCGTCTCTCAAGGATGCTCAGAAGTTGGTGATTGATCCGACTTCAGGGTGACCACGTGTCTGGGGAATAACACGTAGAAATTCTTAGGTTAAAATACGATCTCGTATCACCTGAAATTGAAAAGTGATTTTTTAAATTATTAATTTTAAAAAATAGTTAACGTTTCGCCGAGAGAGTCGATTTGGATTCATAATTTCATTTCGAATTTCGTTGAAGCTACAAACTTAATTCTAGCGCGACTAGCAATTTCGCGAATTGTACTTCGTTGCGCACACTACCTTAAGCTCCCCCAATAATAATAAAAAATTGTTAAGGGGGTTTACCAGTGATTTAACTCCTCACAACCTTAAGCTCCCCCGAATGAGTCAAATTGTATGGCATAAGTGCTATGCGGTGCAGCATAGTTTAGGGTAACAAAATAATTAATAGGACGTCTGGATTATGTAAATTAAAATTGAAGTTTTGCCCGTAACAGCGCCGGATTACAAAAGACGAACAAGAGTTGGTGGTAACTCTTCCTACAATAAAGTTTAGGGTGACTAGCGAAATTACTTACTTATACGTCTTGATGCTTCATTCAAATACATTTTTTAAATCACAAATACATGATCCTGAGCTTACGTATGAAAGGAATAACTAATTTTTGGGTCATCTGATTTTTATGCTTGCTTTTTAACTTCGATGTGTGTGTATTAGAAGTGCGGTCATAAATTAATACGGCGGACCTAATGAAATGCTTCGGCTCACAAACGTGCACTTCAATCTCGAATCTCTGTTGTTGCGATTCGTAATCGTGAGTGTGCGCTGTCCCTCCGGGGATCTTTGATCACGTGCGCGTAGGGGGCGCCACTGTACACGCGCGTGGGCGCGTTGGGCGTTTTTCGCTTGACGGGCGCGCTGAATGACATCCCGCACGCAAAACTCCATCACCGTCTATGTTGGTGCACATGAACGGCAAGGACTACACGGCAACAACGCCCACCCGTCGTAGTCTGTACAAATGCCCCCAAGGAATCTTAATGTGGTGGCAGTGCTTGGCGACGATAGCCTCGATTGGCTGGCGTAAGGGGGCTGTAGGTGGCTGGGGGAATATTCGAAAATAAATGGGGCCCGCTATAGAGCTTCTACCCTGATTGGAGGTACTCATCTAGCTTTCTGGTTCTACTGCAACCGCATTTCTCAATGCCCTGGCTTTTAGTTGATGACATGCGCTATCCTCAACACCACTAGAATCCCTTTGAATGCTAACGTTGTACTTGGACATAGGACGACTCTGCGATTACTAATACCAGCCATTAGAAATGGACCTGTTAGAGTTGTAGTGGATATAGAATTTATGTATGTTATGATGCATAACGTTTGCGAAAACACAGAAAACACACATATCACGCAAATCTCTTCAGTGGTGAAGGAAAATTTCCCATTGTTATCAATTATAGTAAAAGTATTGTTTCTGATTTTTCTCCTCGGTCTAGTCTCGGTCTCATTCAATTTAATCTAGATAATTATATACGCGACTAAGGAAAATAGGTCTCGGCAATTAAAAGCCATGATTTTATTGCCAGATTTGAAATGTCATTCTAATGCCAGATCCTTAAATATATATATATTTTTTTTTTAATTCACTGAAGTGACGGATCACAACAGGAAGATTCTATACCCCTCTCAGAGCTTAGGCCCTATGTGAGATGTGATATTTCAAATACTCTGTATAAACGTTAGCGCATCTAATGTTTCTTTATTAATTTGGGTTTTAAGCTTTCTAAACATCTCTAGTTAACGTTTATAAGCAAAATTTGTATTTTGATAAATATTCGTACGCGAGTCCATGAAATATGACTGCAATATTTTTAATTTATCTATTTTCAAGATAGTTACTGGCGCACTCATGAGGTGTTTATAAGAGTTAGTTTAAGAGAGTTTAAGAGAGTCTCTACAACTGCGAAATCGATAATCGGATAACTATCGATGGTAACTTTGATCAGCATTTTCAAGTGCTCATACTGATGTTTTGGGATTTCGTGTACGATGTGCATCTGTTATAAATTGTACCGTCGATGATCGGTACCTTGTGATAAAGCGCATATCGGATATAGTTTTCACTTTTAGAACGCCATCATAACCTAGAAGTAGATGTTAAAATCTATACTGTGAGATTCAGAAAAAGTCTCTTCAACGCAATTATCATTAGGAATTTTGAAATTTCTTTTTCGACCGTGCGCGATCTGGTTTTCAGATTCATTGCTAGATCATTAGAGTAAAAAGTAAAATAAGGTGGGGGAGCGAGGAAACCTCTAACCCCGAAGACACGACAGATGCCGTACTATGCATATGGTGTTAGTGAAAAAATCCTAATTAATTTATTTCTCCGGCGGTTGTTCACCTCAGCGAGATAAATTTGTTCAAGGCGGTTAAACCTTACTTGAAACTAATCTACAAGTTGACTTTTTTGACACGAACATTCTACCATTCGGGCAGGCACCAGCGGCCTCTATAATTTAATCATTAGATATACTCGCGAAGATTAAATCATGAGGCGCCACAGCTACCATTCAGGTTTTTTTTTATCTTTTCTAAACACCTGAGCTCACCTTACAAATTTGTTGAGCGAAAATCGTGCTACCCATTTCGCAAAATACATTCAGGGTTGAATTATTTATAGCTCCCTCTCTCTCTCTCTCTTTCTTCCCTATCCTCTGTATGGGCGGCACGCAGAAAATAGACGGCACAGTATTACCCGATCCGGGTGCCTGCAGGTTCGCGTCAACTATTAGATATACCGCGCATACACATGAAATACCCATCTCTCTCGTCCGTTTATTAATAAAATAACGCGGCCAACTGTACGCACCGATAGATCCCGCGAACTACTTTACCCCGAATATGGGTTCGGATAATAATGAATAAGTAAGTAGAATGTGCGGATGATCTACGAGCAAGTGATTCGTACTGATCCAGTACATATCTATTTTTTTGCTTTCCCACGTCACAAATCCGGCAGCCACATGCCCACAGACCCACTAACGACGACCCCGCCCTCTATATACCGATATCATCATCATCACCATGCATTGTTTATGCGACTGTTTATTGAGTAACTTTAGGTGCCACCAAATCTTATTTTTGGCTCCTTCTTTATTCACTTGCCGCGTATCGGGCACGTCGCGATTACACACCGTCGAAACGACGTGCTTTTTTATCTATCCGTTGCTCCCTTCTCCTCATGTTATATCTCGTACTTCATAAGATTGTGCTCGATATATGAGTCTGGCTGCCATCTTGAATCGATAGCCGACGCCGGCTCGCCCGAGGAGCGTTATACATAGACGATGGCGACCTCTGGTGCTTGGTTGACGGAATGATTCCCGTTCGATTTCTCGTGAATCGATGTTGCCTGTTCCTGTAACGGGGGGAGTATAAAGGGAAGATTTTGCTTTTTGATCCAAAACATGTTCTTGTTGGACAGCCTGACGTATTTCAGCGCATGCGCAATTTGGAAGTGTACGTTAAAAAGTAATTGCTCTTTGAGAAGTAATAAAATATTTATGACCAAGCAACGTGGTTGGCGAATGAGATGAAGTGAAGAAAATTAATTTGTCACAATTTACCAATTTAATTACGAGGTGGTGAGAGACCACTGAAACGTTTCTATCACAGTATCTTTCTTACTTTGCTCCGAATTTGTAATGTTCGTATTTTATTTTTCCCAAAAATCAATATCGAATTATCTGGTACAGCAAGAGGGTGAACATGCTAAAATTAAGGGTAGATTCATGTCTAATACCACAGTCCGATATCATCAATTAAATATCAACTTTTAAAATTTTAAATACAGAGTGGGAGTAAAGAAAGGTATCAAGAATCCTCATATACAGAGTATTTTAGTATTCGCTATAATTTATTGCCAACATCAAGGAAATATATAAACATCAGATAATTTCAGAATTTTCGGTGACCTGATACAATAAATAATCTATCGATATACTTCCATCTCCGCGTAGTTAACTTTCTTTCTATAACTCCTTCACTAGTGAAACGTGGATAAAAAATATCAAGGACCATTACCATAAAATATGTACTTGCAAAGAAAAGAAAAAAACTGGTCCATAAGCATTTTCGCATAGAGATACACGTACATGCAAATAGGGACACAGAGAGGCTTTTTATATAAATATCCAAAGTATATTTTTCTTCAAATATTTGGGTCCGTCTCTTCGTCTTGCGCATCTCGCCCTTCTACTAATATATTCGCTAATCCATCTTCTGCTTGTTCCGTCCAATAAATTCAAAAGTATTTTCTAATGCAGCCATTTTTTCCTCCACGGACATATAACGTCATTTATTATCTCTAAGGAGTATATATTTTTTCTTTCTTCCCACAACCATTTCTCAAGCTTCATTGTGCAAAATCCGGCATACGGTCTCCCCTTCTATACACACACACACTCACGAATGTATTGAAGGGAAATACCTTATTTGTCGAAACAACATAAATATCGATTTTGAATCAACCCCCATTGTAGGCGTACATGGTATACGCGTTGGGAAACGTACACACAAAGAGACGTCTATCGACCATAGCACCCGTATGGGGGTGGGTGGCAGGAGGAACTGGAGAAAAAAATGCGGTCTCAACTTTCTCGCGAAAAATATGTATGCAAAATTTTTGTTAGACATGTTTTCGGTAAATGGTATAGTCACCGTCTTGTGTACTGAGCGGGGTGTATTAGTGACATAAATACTTTGCATATCCTCCTGAGAGCCTCGTAGCGTTTTTCTTGGCACGTGTACGTCGAGATTTTGAGAGGGTCCCACGGATTAGCGAGGCCAGTTTAATCCAAGACTACAATAATTATTGCAAAATGTGCTTAACTGGAACTTTATATCTAATCTGTTTATTAAAATCTTAATGCTCATATCACAACGACTGTTTCATTTTGCAATAGAAAAAATTTCTTTTTTGTGTCCGGAAGTACCGGATTTTCATTCAATTTTTATTGCTAATTCAGACAACATTCTGATTAATTTTGTGTACCGCTTCACGCTTTGATGATTAAAACCCGATTCGTGTAAGATTAGATCATTTTTGTTGGGCTCTCTTGTAGTCGCGTCAGAAGGGTGACAAGAATTTACATGAAATTGGTGGAACGTTCCATGTTCAGAACACAATATTTTTTTCTTAAACAGGTGCCCACCTGCTAAACTGATAAAAATGATAGTAGTTGATCTAAATGCTTCTTTAGAATTATTACTTCGATTATTACCATGGTACTCGTATTTCAGTTTCCAAAGAAGGGGCCCAGCTTCTTAGGAGGGTCTATTCGTCGATATGAAATTTCCGGCATTTGATATGAAGGGTCGTTCAGGGGGAGCACCGTCAATTGTGCTGGAGTGCTGATGCAGGGTGGGGGATGAGGGGGTGTTAAAGGGGGTTCCCTGGGTATAGGTGCCACGCCTTGGCGAATAAAAGTGCCAGGCATCCGCAAAGCTGATTTGGTTAGAGCTGTGGGGGTAAACGGATACGATATAGTAGGAGGAGGTGGGGTAAATTTAGGCGGTGGTGAAACGGGGGGAAGGGTTGCCCCTTTTTATATTCTTCTTTTTTTTTGTCGTGCTCCAAGAATGTTAAAGACCGTAGTTCGAATGATGGGTGCATTTTTTATGTCTCTCTTCCCCTCAAAAGAGAGCCATATTTTTACGTCATCGCGGCCCTCACCATCTGCCAGTCTCCCTCTCTCTTCAGCTTCAGTTCCTGATTCTGAAACACCACTCCTGAAAATTCTTGCTCGTGTTGCAACCGAAAACCGTTTCTTTCTCATACTGGTGCTATCGTCGATGGGCGCTGCGCTTGATCGCTAGGTAGCGCACATTTCTTTATCTGGCAGATAACGGCGCGTTGCAATTGTCGTCGCTAGTGTCGCCCTGTCCGCGACATCCCCATTCACTGTCAACGGAACGCTAGAAAAGCTTAGTGGCAACAAAAATCGAACGATAATGCCATCGATTACCTGTACTATTTTTCTGGAGCGTCACCAGAGATATCACGAGCATAAGATACATACCATAAACGATACAGTTGGTTGGTTCCCAAGGAAAGCAATTAGGCAAATCAACAAATTTTGTTATTTTAACAACGAAGATACACGTTGTGTGCGCTCATGTATGCTTGATTTATACGAGATAGCGATCTTACTAAATATAATTCGTCGTCAGAATACGTCAACTAAATATCCCTCTCTGAATTCAATTATCTGCAGGCGTATTGAAAATTTAATTAATATACAGGAAAAATCTAGGAATGGGCGACAACTTATCAATGCCAAATTAAGATGTCTTGATTTTCAGTCCATCATGGATATTTATTCTCGTATACAACTATTAATTGGGAGTCTCGGTGGCGTTATGGTTAACGTGTCGAACTGTTATACCCATGGTCGCCTGTTCGATTCCAGACCGAGACCTTCGGAATTTTTCGGGCGAGAGAGATTCATATGCACGCATTCCTTCGGGATGAAAGTAAGGCTGTGGGACCCGTGCCTGTACGATTTCAGGTACACGTTAAAGATCTCTGCCCAGGTAGCTTATACTAGGCCTGTAAACTAAGCCCTAGCTAAGCAAAATTACCGGGTCACCTCCTGGGGGTTTTATGGCGAGCACGCTGGTGGACCACCTTAATAAGAATTGTCACAAAATATTAGTTCTACTGTGCACATCCAATTACTTTATCATAACCAATACTAGTATATACCCATGAACTTTTGTATCATGTAAGATATAATACATTCATTGTCTATGATTTATGAAAAAATTAAATTGCTCTAAAGAAAGATAAAATGTATTTGAATTTATATTTGTGAATTTTACTGTTGTGACGCTTCAGCGTTCCGTTGTTGGTTTGTGGCAAACAATCCTGCACGCTAACCCAAAAGCTTCCAATTGTATTTCCCAATTGGCACAAAACAATTTTTCACATAAGCATGCTTTGCACGTACATTTTCTCTGGCGCAGTAACCCGTGATTACATCCCCCCCTTTCCGCAGGTGGGGGTTTGCCATTCGCTGTAAGCGTTGTTTTGCTTGTTGTCCTTACATAAGTGCAACGAAGAGAATATATTCTTTATATTCATGCCATGCTCGGGCAACTTGGTTGCAAACATCCTCTTGACACCCGCAGTATGACATGATATTTTGACATGATGACATGAACATGCAATTAATTTGGTTTTAAATGTTTGCTCGTATATGCGTCCTCATGGCGAACTACTCTTTTACTCTCAAAGAAATTACGGGGATCAATTGTAGTTCGGATTTTAATAACGTTTAGAAGTTTGTACGTGCTTCTAAAATTTATCAGTTGAATAAGATGAGTTGAAATTTGGTCACACCAAAGCTTAGCAAAGCACGATAAATCATTTCAACTTTAGTTCAACAGAATTGCCATTGTGATTATTCCACTCTCGCGTGTCATTTTAAAATTTCCAAGGTAAGGTATTTCAGAGAATTCCATTCCAAGAGATTCCATGAAGTGATCAGCCTCGCTAAATCACATTTTCAAAGAAACGCGACCGCAGGTCCCAGTACTGTCCCATAAGCTTCCGTACACAGACGCAATCTACCTGCATGCACTCTGACGTCATTGCTGCGTCGTCGTTGGTCCAATTTTCTGGGTGGGGGTGATTCCTGTTGCTGTAGTAGGCCGAGACAATCCAGAAAAAAGCTGGAACAATGCGGATATCAGCGTTGTCAACTTTGTAACCGTAACAACGTTGGATAATAGCGAAGAGAACTGGGGGAATTCAGGGCCGTGTTCAGGTTTTTTTTCCCAAATTTGCCTGGCAGGAGTGATTCGGAATTCTGAATTCCTTATCCGTTGATCTTTTATCTGCACGATCTGCGTTGGCCATGATAAAAGCATTGTATCGATCTATGTCTCCAGAGAGTGCCCATTATTTCCTATGACATTTTTTTCAGGCCCTTCCAATATTATCAGCGTTTTATGCACGCTTCTGAGGAATTTGTTTGTTTTAATGGACGTCCTATTCAGAATGATGTGCATCAAGCAATGCTCGGAGTTGTTTCTCTTTCCCATACCAAGTTGCAACTCGAAAGGATAGTTCACATAGGGCATGGTGGTCATTAGTTGTCAAGAAAGACTCCAAGGAAGTACACAAAGAGGGGTACAGAAAATCCTGTAGTGCATTATGTGCTTTATGTACTTTATGTACTCATGTACTCATGCATTATATTACTCATAGTGCAATACAGAAAATCCTAAAGAGGAGGGGAATAAAAAAAGGAAATTAATATTCGGATTAGTCGTTGCAATATTCCAAAGTTACAGTTTCGAATTCTAATGTTGGAAGTAGTGAATGGTTTGGTAGAAAAGTAAATAATTCGTCTCGTATACTTTAAGACACCTTGTCTTATGTGGTAAAAGCAACTGACTGTAATAAACAAAAGTGTGGGTTTATAATTTGTGTTTTTCATTGCACTGTAATTTTCCCGATGGCTTTGTTCTTCGATGTAATTTCGCTGTTAGCGCAACGCGGGCAAATAATACATTTTCATGGAATAAAATGTGGCAAACTTCCACCGTGTAAATGACCCTAAAGAGTTACTGCAGATCTTGGCTGCTTTGAAAATACTCACGGCTAGACATCGTTCTTTACAAGTACATTGACACCGTCCCAATCACCCTATTTGTTTACAACGGCATTACCCCACACCCACACATAGTGCCAACCATAGGTATAGGTATCGATCCGCGTGCTACGCACCTTGCCCATAGAAGTATACTGCCCAACCAAAAAAGGGGGGAACTTACGGAACGACCCTCGCCCTCGCTATTGTCATTTCGCAGCTTCCGAACACGGTGGGGGGTCGGGTGGAGCCGTGATTCGATTTGGGCCGAGGTAGCGGAGTAGTTCTCGTGTAATGGCGTAAGAAAAACGGGTTCGAAAGGAATAAGTTGTTTGCCAGTAAACCGAAAACGTTGTGTGCGGTGATGGAGGCGAGAGTGTGAGTGTGTGAGTGAGAGAGATGGTAAAAAAGAACCAGAGACCTACTACTCTACCCTAGTCCTACTTTTGGTCGCAGCCACCGTGAGGTTTCCCTTTACATAGGTTGGTATTGCTATTCACACAAGTACGACTATATCGAACAGTCGCCATCGTGTTTTTAATCATCTAACCATCACTCAAGAATAACTGTTTTATCTTGTCTGAGAACGCCTATGAATTAATCTGACAAATGAAATATATTTTGAATTCAAAATATACCAGCAGAATTTTTAATTTGATTTATTTTCTATACAAAATTTGAATATCCTTACGCTCCTGAATTCCTATAACTATGATTATCGATGTCGGAAGTTATGAATCAAAGGTTTATGAATATTTCATTGAGGAAGTTATATTCAATTAAAAATTTGAGCAAATCGCTATTTTAAAATTTACTTTTCAGGATTCTTTATTTGGTAATTATTATTATTATTAAAAGTTTTGCTAATCGAAAATGATTTATTTCGAATTTATAACTTACGTTCGCGGATGTTCGTGAGCTCCAAAAGCGTTAATTTACTTCACATTGCACCGCCGCCTTTTTGAGACAGATATTTTGAACAGAAGTTCACCCCCAAAATATACTCCAATACATCGTTCTAACAAATGAATGGACGGCAACATTCACGAACAATTCTTATTGCAAATGCCCATCGTTTGAAGCGCCACTCGGCGGACGTGTGTGACATCTTGGGTACGCAGTAACTGACAAGAATGTCGTTTGGGGCGAGGGAGACCGGACGGAAACTGCGTACGTGTTAAATCGCGTGGCGCCATTCATGTCTCCCCCCTCTAGCTTTGTCTTTTCCACTGTATATTTTGGCGATCCGAGCACGATATTGCCAGTGGTCTCAGTCCTGCTCTTTCTTAAGACAAAGATGCACAAACTAGGTGGCACTCCGCAATCGAATGTCGTCAGCTTCTCGCCAGGTACAATTGTTAAATAAAGTCCACAATAGTTAGATAAAAATAATTATTAATAATAAATAAATCAAAATAATTATTGGTTGATGATAGCTTTTCACTATACAATATATGTTATTATTTAGCTACACATGTATAATAAAATTTCAGATAAATCAAACACGCTTGAGTATGGACGTCAAAATTCACCCATCTCAAGCGCGCTGAAGATGTGCAGAGTCTTTGATGTCTGAATAAGAGTCATGTCTTCTGTTTTGCAATAAAGCAACTGATATTTTCACAGGTAAAATTCGCCCAATTTTAAGATGGCTCGAGAGCGGAGTGGTTATTACTTTTTAAACTAACTAAACTAACTATCTACCATATTGTAAGATAATATTTGAGTTCATTCTGTATCTGACGTCGTGTTAACCTTTTCTTCGTAATGTATGTCTTGATAACATTTGACAGGCGCAGCAAAAGTTAGCGAATCGCTTTACTTGTGAGAGGATTTGAGCCCCACTTATTGGCCGGAGGCTTACTTTCCCTTGCTCGCGCTATCCATTTCGTCGATACCGACGGTGGTCCCGGCGAAGTAGAGGGTGGTGGTGGTGGTAGGGGGGGAGGGGTGTGTGGAGAGAGACCGGGGGTTAGTGGAGGACCTAATGGAAATTGGGGGTGGTGCAGAACGGTAGTTTGGAGACGTTGGGGACTTGGGGGTTGGGGGAGGGAGTTGCTAGGGGGCGGTAAAAATGACGGGAACTCACCAAGGACATCAGAGGGTGGGGATGTGAATAAAAGGCGTCTAGGTGGTCCTGGTTGGCGCTTCATGAAGGGAGAATAGGTATACTGTATATATGCATGTGTGTGTATATATATATGTGTGTGCGTGTGTGTGTGGATAGCCTGGAGGGAGAGGGCGTGTAATGTCGACTGATGGCGTTTTTATATTTGGAACCATGGAACCGAGTAAGACTGCTCCAATGAGAAAAGTGGATACAACTTCAAAAAAAGGATAACGAAGCATCACATATTTTGCAAGATACAGAAGCTCGTAGAGATACGAACGAGGAACCACTAAAGATCGATCTCTAATGCTGTATGAAAGGCTAATGACTAGTCGCTCAGAAAAATGATTTCCAAACCAGCAGTCAATGCACATAGAAAGTTTCAGTAAACTTTTCAATTAGCAGCAGCGGCCCAGAACTGAATGCATCGGTATTGCGAACTATCGGCTCTGAACTAACAATACTTGAAATTTACCTCTTAGAACTAAAAAATTCAAACTACAAGTACATCGAGCTGTGATTGATCTATGCAATATGTATTTGACGAAACAATATCGTTGTTTCCAGGGTCTTTTTGAGGTCGCAGCAACACTACAAATTAAGGGTTCTTCGGTTAATTAAAAAAAGATTGTCTCCATTACGAATAATGTTCGGATGTGTTGCCAACCTCCGTGGAGATTACCTAGTAGGAATCTTAAAGTTAAATGAATACAATCTTAGAATGGGCAAGAGTTTTTCCAAGTTAAATTTGGTCACCTTGATTTAGACTTGACGAATGGGCTACAAATTAAAAATAGCAATACATTTAAAATTACGATAAAGGCATTTGACAATCATTTCGTATTTTACGAATGACGAATGTAGAAACACAATTTCCAGAAATGGAAGTGTTTGGTACCCTCCTAAGTTAACAACTGTAAGAACGTCCTAGGAGAGTCGAATCTCTCTTTTTTGGAAGGAAAACCTCTGTATCGGGCCGGGGGTAACCACGCGGTCCAACGGATCGATAAAAATCGGCGAGATAAAAAGTCCACTCGTGTGCAACGTGAAGAAATTTTTTATTTTCTGTGTTGTCTAGGGAGAGTAGTAGTATCAGGGGTGATGACGGTGGGGGCGAGTCTTTTGGCTAGAATATGACAGACTCGGTGAGGGGTGGGTGGTGGTGGGTAGTGGAGAAGAAAAAAAAATCGGACCAGTTTCCGGATTTTCGGTGTGACTCGAAAGACAATGGGCTCACTTTTCCTTTTGTCGATGCCACAGCTTCGCGGAAATTGCCTACTATTGTATGCGAATCGCAATGTATCCTTGACCCGACGGTAAAGTTGGTGGCGTATCAAACCCTCCGAGGCTGGAGTTGAACGCCACCGGGCCCAGCTGGGCCCTCCCGCCCACATTCAAAACGAAATGAATCCAGTTTTAATGCAGCTAACCAAAGACCTTAGAAGAAAATTGTGATCCTAGTGGACTTTCTCCCAACTAGTTTTCCAAGACAAATCACCCAGCACGGCCAAGTGTTTCACCAAGTAGTGCAAGGTAATTTTATTTTATTTTCCCCATAAAATTCATTACAAATTTAAGAAGAGCGTTGATCCCAGGTTCAATTCCCGCCCGAGACCTCCACAAATTTTCGGGCTTGTAAGAATAAGAGGGAAATTCCTACGCGCGTCTTTTTTTTGAGTAAAAAGAAAGTACAGCCTCGGGAGCCGTGCCGAGCGATACGATATCAAGGACACGTACATCCCTTCACAGATCTGTGACCTAGTCTAGGCAAAATTACCTCGTCAACTTTTAAGGTTTTTTAATGCGGAAACGCTCGTGGACCTCCATAACAAATAGCTCAAGGATACAAATTTGGGGCGGCAGAATCAAAGTTAATTCAGATGTGTAATGTGCTAATATTGTAGTAATGTGTGAATGCCTTCATTCAGTTTAGCTAGGGGCAGCGCCATTTTTCCCCCCTGCAAAAGCGTAAGATAAGATTGGAATCTTATGTTTTTTGTTAAAGCTTTTTTCACTTGTAACCGATTGAACAGACAGACTCTCATGAGCACAATAAGTAGTTATTAAATATTTCTTGATAGTTGAGTCACATACTCACATTATTCTGCCACAACTGGTCAACGTTTACCTGTCGCAAGTGTCCAGTTTCGGGCGCCCAACTTTGGAGGCACCTTGTACTCCGTACTAGGGTCTTAACGGCTGGCTACGTTTTTAATCTCCTCTGATCTGATTTCGACTTAGCGTGTCTCTGAGCGTTTGGTCCAGTAATTACCTTCAAGCAAAGAGAGGACAAAAATAAACAACGTCGCAGCATTGCGGTTTAGATTGTTACTTATATACACGATGCTGTAACACGCACCTTGTGGGCTCGCGCGGATTTCGAGCAGTCAGTGTTGTCCTGTGGGACCGCACTACTAACACGGCACACCCGCAGCAATTTTCCAAGCACTTGATTTAAGGCCACAGGTTGCGAACGTTACAACCATTTTTGGTTCATTCCTTTGCTGCCGCATAGTTGTTTTTTATCCCGATCAGGATACAATTTTCAACGACAAACAGTGTTGGGACTAAAGTAAATATACGAGCCGTATGAGTTACAATTTGACAACTTGCTCTTAATTAATACTTGTTTGCTTCGTTAGACTAATTGACTAACAAATTAAATTTAGTCCCTATGCATTGGTACATGTAAAAGTATTCAAAGGAGTCGTCAAAAATGTAACCTTATACGTTGTTTTCATATCCTTATGCAATCTAGTTATTATAGTTTTATGGACGCTATTGATGCGATCCCATCAAGATTCATTTGTAAACCGTAGCCATAAAATTACGGTCGCAAATTACAGAATGAAGAATTAATTTATTGTAGAATTAATTTGTATTTCCCGAAAAAAAGTTATCTATGATTTTCATTTGTTCAGCAATTAACTGATTTTGGTAAGAGTGTGCTTTTTGGTAGCTTATTTGATGCAGGTGCTTTTGTCCATTCCCTGTGTTTGCCGTTGTGCTGGTGAAGCAGTACCAATTAATAGGACACAAAAAATCCATCTCTCCTCGTTAGGACTGAGAGGTCAATTGCGGTCCGCGTCGTCTTTGGTTGTCGTTTGTTTACCCTGCGTTTTCTGCGTCGTTAGTAGCCTTCGGCCATAGACTCCGAGGAAGGACATAAGAAGTGCAATACACGATGTAGTTTGGTATCTTAATTTAAGATGCCTTTTCCTGCTTGGAATCGTTGTCGCCATTCTGAGATTTATCTGCCGTATTACCAGTATCTTTTAGAAGCCATAACAAAATTAACGACGATTTTCTCAAACGACCACCTTTACTGCCGCTGTAAGGAGTCTTTCATGACAGGCGTATTAGTCCTTCCACAATAATGTTAGAATATACTTCTATACTTCTAAAAACATAATACCATAGAAATATTCATAGAAATTTTGAAATAGATGACACATCTTACCTTTAAAAGGCGTCTTATACATTACAATTATAATTACGGTTCCCCTAACCACTATATTCAATTAGGATAATGTAAAACATAATTGACATTAACTCGTCTATGTAATATACCAGCTTGTAACAAATTGAATTATGCTGATCATCTCCTGTCTGTGACAACCTTTTGTCAAACAAATTGGCGAAAGAAGGGCCATCATCGTCTTCATCGTCATCAAGCGACGCCTAGTGTTACAGCGTTTAGTAAGACAGTGACAATTCGTGTATTTATCTCGCGACCTTTACGTAAAAGTGATCCATTTTATAAAAGCTGGAGGAAAGAGGAACCCAGAACCCGTCCACCCCAACAAAGATTCTGCTGTCCCCAGTTCCCCCGTGCACGGTGAGCCTTGGCCGTCCGGGGGGAGGGGGGAGAAGATATGTTGTCCCGCCACTTGTTTTTCTTATCGGATGGCGAACCAGATGATGCCCCTGTTTGTTGACACCTTAGCACGGTTATTATTCGCTTTTATTGCCGCAGATTGCTGGCAGCAACGGCCCGCTCGGCATTAGGCCGAGCTGCTCCGTGCGAGCTATTGCTACCGAGCGTGGTAGTGGTGGTGGTGGTGGTGGTGGTGGTGGTGGTGGTGGTGGTGCTTAGTGATTCTCATTTGAAACATTGTTGAGTGCCTGTTAGACCAGAGCGATGCTAGGGAGAGAGAGAGGGAGGGGTGAA
>JAQGBY010000568.1:0-41730 GCA_034698785.1 Mycogona germanica | reverse complement strand
TCATTTTTCGATTAGTGACAAACTCAACTTCTCCACCTAAATATTCAAATGTTAAAGGAACAAATGGTAAATACTTCAATAATCCCCCTCACTCTCCTATTTCGCTTAGAAACCATATGTTCCTTGTCATTTGAGTGACATCAGTGTACCCAGACCCTCTTCTTTTGTTTGACGTCAGTATGGATACGACTCATAAAATCCAGACCATGCACGAAGAGAGATCTTTACAGAAAGTATTGTTAATTCATTTGTATTGGTAGACCCGGTTTGAATTCTGGTTTTCATTTAAATATTTGTTTTGGACGTTTACCAGCTTTGTAACCTCAAAGCCCCTCTCCCCCAGGGGGGCTGTAATTTTGCCTAGCCTAGGTCTGACCCTCGTAGGGATATTTAACGTGTCCTGATATCTTACAGACACTGATCACGATTTACTTTTTAATTTCATTCTCAAAGAAGGCGTGCGGAGAAATTTTTCTCGCCATGTTGGTTTAAAAATATTATTTTAATAAAAAAATTAAAATCCGCTATAATTATCGACTATCTCTTCCAAAATGTTGGGAGTCCCCGACAAAGTAGCTGGTTGATTTAAAAAATAAATGAAAATTATTGTTTTTTCCCCTTCCAATTCCAAATCCAATTCCAATAATAAAAATAAAAGTTCTTCATCTTTACACAGTTTAATCTGGCGAGCTTTCTAAAATTACAACAAAATAAAAGGCTGCAAGAGATTACAATCATAAGAATATCCAGAGCTCAGGAGGATAGCTTTTTATGATAGGTTACGGATACAGAGTTAGGATGCAGACTCTAGCAACAGTGGAACGTCTGAGTCAGTGGTTTCTAGAACACAAAACACCTGCAACCGGGGAATGTCTGACAGACGACGGGAACGAAAAGGTCACCGTATTCGACATTAGCATTAAACGACACCGCAAACGAAACTCGGGCGAGAAACAAAGGCACGATCCAACCATCCAACAACACCTCACACCCCCCATATCCACTTCCATCGAACGAGATTATAGTTAGCTGCGATCGATCGAACAATTTGCTAATGCATTCAATCGCCTTTTATCGAACTTGTTGCGAATACCGGTGCGACAATCCATCGCCTACTTGCAACTCAACGGTTAGGGAGGTCCCCGAGTGACGCATCCAAGTGCACTTTATAGCTAACTGATGACGTCATGCGGTGGTGGAGGCGTCCTTGGAAAAAGCGGTTCCGTTCAGATCCGGCCGGTACAGTACATGTATAAAAAGAAAAAATTACGCTACTCCTGTAATAAAAAGGTGTTTAGTTCAAAGTTACAGGTGCGGTTAAATATTTCATGATAAGATGGGGTGAAGACCGAAAAGTGTTGCTGCTACAACGAACCTCAAACAGAAGCATTTGCCTCGATTTGACCGAAACTATGTTGCAGATGAACTGCAACATTCGCCGTAACAAATAATTCACCGTACTTCAAGTCTGCTAAAGTCATAACCGTGATCCATAACGCTGTAAAGTCATAAAACCTGTTTTATTGGCGACCTGAGACGCGGGGCCACGTACACGCTGCCAGTCATAAATATGTTCCAAGATTCGTCATTAATACGTTATATACAAGCCACCAGCCAACACCATAAATCTGCTATGCACGATCATATATTTTTTCTCTACATCCTAAACTTTGTGAATGATCACCGCAGGGCAAAAATCACTAGTAATTGTGATCGATTTTGTTAAGTGCGAGCGCCGATTAATTAATATGATCGATAAACTACGTGTCGACGACATCAGAACCAGGCGTTTTTTAATGGATGCTCATTTATGACTGAGGGGCCAACGACTCCCCCCGCAAAGGCGAGCTCAAATATCTGTACACACACATGCGAACTGCATTCCTAGTTACACTGGCCAAGCCTGCTTAATCCAAGGATGCTTGAGCGAGGTGCGTTTATACATTGAACACAATCGGCGCGTGCCGTTCGTCCGTGCTTCGGCAAGAAATGACTAGGTGCTCTCGAATGATAATTTGCCCATCTCAATTGTGCTTGAGAAGGTGCGTTCAACCTTTAATAAGATTCGGTCGCGTGATTTATATCGCTTGCGATGAACACCATCTCGATGGATCATGATCCTCCCCAATCTCAAGCACAATCGAAATTTATCAAGAAACTTGATAAATTTGGCTATAACTCTTACAATAAATAATAGTAAACTATTATTAAAAAAATTAATTAACTGAACTAGAGAAACGAGGGAACTGACGATACAACTAAGACGGTGAAGATTCACAATTTCAAATGTCTTACTGATCAGTAGACAGGCGCTCCATCTTCTCTTGATCAACAAGAACAACCATTTGGACAATCCAAATGTTATTTTTTTCATCGTTCTACAGACATCAGGCAACCACATTACTCATTTAATTGGAGATTAATATCGGTTTGGCACATGTTTAGGTCAACTGCAATCGAGCGGGGACATGACCAACATATGACAGACTGGCAAACCATTCCTCACAGCTCCTTGTCAGGCGCAGTAACGTACAAAAAGAGGTTGGCGTTATTGCAATACAAATAGCCGGCGAGACACAGGCGTCCGAACAATCAGACCCCGTCGACAGCCACGCGTATGAAAGGCGTCGGCCGAAATTAGATTCCTCCACCAGATATTGTGATTTGATTTGGCGCTTGTGCTGTGTTGGCGGGAGCTCGCAGATCGACTCCAATTACGCAGCCGACGCGCGGACATAAGGCGAGGCCACCACCACCACCCGCAGCGCCACAACGGCCACCACACCGCCCTCCTCCACCATAGAAATTCACATGATCTTCCAATTTGAGCTGCGTTTTTAATATCGCGTCTGCCCGTTTCCGTTCCTCCAGCGTCCAGCAACCGAGCGATCGATGCGAATGTCAACGCACCCCATATGTCGAAGGTCTTTCAAGATTCTCGTAAGTCTGAGCGGGATTTTGTCAGGGAGGTTTTGCGCGTTCATATTTGACGGCATTGTCATCGTCAACTGAACAGCTGATAATGAAGGCTAGGAATTGAATCGAAGGACAACCAAGTTATAGGACGATGGAAAAAGGGCAAATAGCCAGGATATTTCGATTCACACAACATATGCGACACCCTCGACTGTGGACAGCAGCAATTCGTATCAGCAAATAACAAGAAAAGTTCTGAATCCCTGACCTCAATATTGCAGCAACTGCACAGTTTTGAAATTTCGAAGGTTTAATTCCACCAACATATTGTCTGACAAAGTGTCTCAAGAGGATGAAATATTATTTCACCAACTCTCAATATTGAAATCGTAAAATTCTTCGATTCATGAGAAGTCTACATTTTGCGAAACTTGCATGCGAGCACGTAACCGCGCTCCAAACGCCTATATCGATCAACAATAAATGCCGAGGGCGGAAAGCCGTGAAATTCCCAGAATCCAATCAGCGAAATCCCATTGATGCCACACCAGAATTCCACCTGTCAGAGACGAGCGGGCCCATCCAATATTAAAAATGGAGAGCGGGGAAGAAAAATACACATTATACCAAACACATTAATGGCGGTCCCTGTTAACACGTCGTCCCTTACTGCAGTTTGCCCGAGGGAAATTCAGCGGCGGAATAATATCGGGGGGACCGGGGGAGGTGGCCGTTTAACGCACGCCCATAAAATATGTTATGGGACAACGACATCCTCCTGCCTGCTGCAGACAGAGACTGCCGCTGACCAGAACACAATTACGGGTATTGGACATCCACCGGACGGAGACAAATTCGTAGGACCATGCGGCAACCGTCCACTACCGACTGACCCTCCCACAGAATGATGAAAATTGGTTGTGAAGCAGGAGAGGGCAAAAGCAGAAGGTTTTGATCCAGATGAAATAAGGAGGTGGACATGGAGCTGACTCATGGTCAGACTGATCGATGTGATGAGTGGTGGCAGACAATAACCTCGTCCTATCTAAAAACCAGCTCTTTGAACTGTGCAGAAACGGCTGTATGTCTCCCATTTTTAGTTAATAGCTTGATTGGGAAAATAAAAGGAACATTGATTTTAAAGTTTTTCCTCTCAGTCGTTACGTTTTCGCTGAACAAATCAATCATGCAGGTCATAAACCCAGCCATGCATGATCAAACGCCATCTAGTGATAGTGTGGCGTACAAAAAAATCAGATCGATGCAGAGAAGTTACTCTAGGCCGAACTATTTGTCTCTGAGAATTTCGAGAAATGCCGATGGAATTTCGCCGATGGCAACGGCCCCATCGAGCAATTCCACGAACGCGTCACTGATTGACTTGATTCCTCTCAAAGGCATTCTTCGCCAGGACATCACATCACGCCTGCTTCCGCTAGTCCGATCCCCGAAATATTCGTGATCAATTCGAAACCGACCTCGGATCGATTCCGGCAGAGAGAGAGAGCACGATGGGATCGAGGACCAAAACCTCGACTTATCGACAGAAAAACATTTCTCATATCCGATCGCCAATCGATCCAAACCCACCGACCATCCCCACCCCCCGATTCCCATCTCGCCATGCGTGTGTAGTTGGGTTGTTGAACCGACAAGGCGGACGTATACACACTGACACGTCCAAGATAGTGGTAGTGGCTGTCTGGTGATTGATGGCACGATGCGGTGTACGGCAGCGTCGGAAGAATTATGACCGCTCGACGCACGACTTCAAAAATTGCCGAGAACAAAAAAATATAATTCCACCACGCCTGGCGTGCGCGCGTACTCGCAACACCAGTACTGTACAGATGTAGCTTTTTTACACGTCTGACTTATTGATTTTTCGCAGGGAGAACAAGCGCGTTTGACAATTTATAATCCGGAGAGCAAACACTCCAAGGGTTCGGCACGATCCATATCGCGCAGAGAGTGCCGTGTGCCAGGGTGGCCACACCTGAACAGCATCTCCAGTACTTTCAATTCCCTTTGTAAGACGCAATAGTACTTGAAACAAAAAATTCAAAAACGTTTGTTTCGAAGCTGTGTTCCGATTTGAAAACAAATCAAATTAATTCTACGCGTAAATACGAGTACTACGTAAGAAATGGAGCAATTCTGAGAGGTGGTAAGTGTCCGATGAGTCTCCCACCGACAAAGCGATGAAGGATACATTTTTCTGAGCTGTTAGCTAACCGTTTCAAAACAGTTAGGTTAGGATTTGTATAGTTATTGTTATATCTGCTCGCAAATTATAATTAAAAAAAAGTCTGAACGGTGCAATGGGTGATTGCTTCGCAACTGGGGCAGCAACCCACCCGCCAGCAACCAGAGGGCAACACCAGCAAAATCTGATCCCCTCACTCTTCCGCGTCGGTTTGAGACTTATTTTTCTCACCAAATGGGTGACGTCAGTGAGGCTCACTCGCAACATTGACGTCAGCACCAGTTCTGCACTTCCATTTCAAAGCTCAAGGCGAGTGTAAAACTTTCTTTCGTCTGAAAATTTTCAGATGTGTCGGCCGGGAATTGAACCCATGATCACGACACCTCACTACTGCCTGTCACTGCGACAATCTTAAGTGCTTGTATTAAATAAAAAATACGCACGTACATTTTTTTAATGCCTCGTCAAAGCGTCTTACGTCCAATGACCTAAAGCTAAGCCTCCAGGAGAAGCTATTATAATGGAGCGTCTCAAAAAAAGGATAACTTGCGTAGTGGTGAAGCCATACTTCAGGGATAGTCGGTACAGCGGTGAAGCTATTACACAAGGGGCAAAAGAAAAGCCAACAACTAGAAGCACGCATAGATCAAAGGTTCCCCGCGACTAGACATTTCGCATCAGTTATCTGCTTCATCGTGCACAGTCGTCCTGTTTATCTTCATAAGCAACGAACATTATGCGCTCGAGAACGACTGCATTTCGACTGCCGTAAGAGGAGAAATCGCTTCACTTTTCTAAATGTATTTTTTTCGGGAAACGAAATCCCCACCAGTCTTACAAACAACAAGGAAAACCGTTTCTCCCACAAATTCATATCTCTCGCCATCCCAGCCGAATATCTTATTCCATTTGCCGGCTAATGGCGGCATTTATTCTTGGCGAACGTTTAGCTGGAAACACGCTCGTTCATAGACACGACACGGCGAACATGTTCGTCAGTGGAATGCTCCTAATCTATCCTGTCGAGACCCCAAAGTCATAAAAATGAACTTTATCGTTTGAATTTTGAAATCTCCGTCGAAGTGACGTCAGATAACGAACATTCAGTTAATTTATTTGATGTGAGAAAGTCATCAGGTCGGGTTGAAAGAGACTGAGGAAGGGAATGAGCACGTCCCGGAAGTGGAACTGCTGGTCAGTCGCAGTTTGACCGGACCAGAGGGTCTGACGAGGCTGCAGTGCCAACACGCACCATTACAAGTAACGATCGTGAAAACTGCGATTGCGTGCTGCAAAGCAATATTCGGATCGGCCAGAAATGCCTGGTCTCATCCCCTAGCTACATACTCCTCTCCTCCCTTCAAACCCATAATGCCGCCCCGTATAAAACGAATTCAATCTCTCCTTGGCCCCAATTTACGATCGACCCAGTACTTTTGGAATGACCCCTCCCCCTCCATCCCCCGTTCTCGCGTGCATATAAAATATAAATGTGATTGCGAAAAGAGAAGCGATAGCGCAAAAGCGAAAGGGGGAATAGGGTAGAATGGAGGGGAACCCATTCTCTCCCAAGACCCGCCGGAAAGTTATCTTTTTGTCACTGGACAATTTATCACTTATCACAGCCAGCGTTTACAGAATCAGAGATAATCACGTCATAAAGACTTGAGAACATGTCGCGTTTTCCACCACCGAACTGATATTTTGGTCAGGCGTTGTGCGAGTTTAAAATCTCCGGTCTGGCCATTTGAACATTTTCCTCGCGTGTGCTCGTTAGGCCCAACCAAAATGACATTTCCATGGCGAAAAACGTGAAAGCGGGTCTTGAAACCAACTCGTGCGGCATAAACTGAGCACTGAACCGACTTAGACAAGTTCATTTCGGGAACCTGTCTTGAGCTGCTGTTTCCAACAAAAAATAAAATTAATAGTAAGGTTGAAATTAATAATGTAAATCATTTTTTAAGTTGACTAAATAAAGACGATTAGAATGACACGAAGTTATACCTCTTCTTTTTCTCAGTCACTATTTTTTATCAAGCCCACGGAATCGCATAAACGAGATGTTGCGCCGAGAATCGAAACCGGGACGGCTCGAACGTCATAAATCATGTAATATCTGGAGGGGGGATGACATGGCCGGACATTTCAAACTTGTACGTAACAGGTAGGAGTCTTGACTATCGATCTCAGGAGGATAAAGAGGGTGATCGACGGACGGTGGGCGGCAGACTGGAAAACTGGCGGCAGCAGCAGTTGTAATTATGCCGGGTTATTCCGTCGAATTGCGGGCGGAGGGGAAAAAGGGGGAAACTGGCAGAGGAGAAAAATCTCATGTGTCGGCCGATTGGGATGAGTCAGCAGAGAGCAACATACACACACACACCACTGGCCCTATTCTATTGGTTGGGGTAGATGAGAGATGGGGAAGGGGGGAGCATCGCCGCACAAGTGAGGCCAGCGCCAGAACGATGCTAAGGAGAAGGGGGTAGTCGGCCGCAGTTGCCTGGCAGACCTCGGCCGGTCGCGCCGCGTCGTCCCAACTTCATGAATAACTGATGGAGTGCGGGATAGTCGCGCAGACAGTCGGGGCAGGGAGGGGGGGGGAAAAAGAATGTGGAGATGGAAGCAGGGAGAGACAGTAGAACGTTTTTTTTCGTGAGTCAGCAATTGAGCGCTCAAATTCAGTCGTCATTACGGATGGATACACGACCGATTGCAACAAATTGGGAATAACGATGAGCAGATACGCCCTTATGGTGATTTCAGGGTTTGAACACATGGGAATCGGATTTGTGCGGTAGAAAAATTAAATCCAAAGAGGGCAGATTTAAATTAAAAACATGTCAATTCGTTTCCGATTCCGGTGACCATTTATTTAGGTAGAAGCTCTACATTGCTCTTTTAGATCAATATTCACTTGATGCTTGGACTTTCTCTTTTTCTGCTGCCCTCCACTTTCCCCCAGCCTAATGTGTTTTCCCATACTAGCATCTGCCCTCATGACAAGGCCATAGTAGGTCAGACGCTGCCACATCACTCAGGTTTCCAGAGAAGTGTCTGGATTGACTTTCTCTAGAACATAATTCGCTGTCAAAGGTGGATGGAATAGCCGTCTCCAACATCTTCGGTCTTCCTGATGACCCCCAGCTTTCACATAAACACCCCAAAATGGGGTATTCTATCTGATAACAAAGAGCATCAGCAGTCAATTTTTGTCAAAATGAGAATCAGCCAAATATAGTCTCACCAGATTCTGGTGATGCGATACGATGGTCACTGTTAAAATGGATATCAGATATGATTAGGGAAACTATTATAGTAACCACATAAAATCAGGCTGAATATCTGCGTGCGAATAAAGAGAATTTCAAAACTCTTTGAAAATTGTCTCCAGTAGTCTTTACAGTTTCGAAATATTTTGACGAGACATAGGTGGATTAGCGTCTCCCTATGAATGAAGTTCAGATTCAAACAACACCGAATACTGCCCACGATTCTTAAGGGTTTTGATCTGGTTAACCAGTTTTAATTTTTTTTTATTCAGGTGTATCGTTTGACGGCGAAATGTTCCCGTTTTAAAAGAACATGTTAGAGATGACGTAATATCCCCAACCTCTCTTAACGGATCGATCGGAAATACCCTATATCAAAATGAGGAACGTTCGGAAACGTCGGCACGGATGGTCCGACGAAGATTTAGGATGCAAACAACGTGACGCACTAATTCAATCGAATGACGCAACCATCTGTTGGACCTCCCCAATTTGCGCGTAACCGCCGCCGCCACGCAAATACACACGGAACGCGCAACAATTTATTTTAGATTTAGGAGGATCCCTGAAACCCCAAGCCCCACAACTGGGCGCGCTCCGTTCGCGGTGACGTTCGACAACGCCCTAGTCACTACTACTACACATGACGATCACGGGATTTGGAGGGGGAGGGGACCGGCTAACGATTAGAGTGTGGTCTCCCTCACTACCGCCAATCACCAACGTGACCACGCGGCCAACATCGCCCTGAGACCGGAAATTTAACAAGGAACAGGTCACACTGTGAAATCAATGGGTCTCTATTTGAAACTCCTTTTACAAGGAATAATTGTCACCCAAATTTTGAGATTTTCCCGAACAAGTTGATCTTTAAATAGAGTGTTTAAAATAATTGAAACGAAAAATTTAAGAAACATTTTGGAATTGATGAATTCGCACAAAATATACAGTATATCCAAAAATAAAACCTTATTAGGTTTTTGAGTGCTCGCTATCCTCGAAGTTTACCCGAAGTTCGCCTGAATTTTCAATTCCATTGTTTATTTTTACTATTTATTTTTGTTTTGTTTAATATGAACTTTTAAAATTCAGTTGCTGTCCATCAATAATTGTAACTTTTCAAGAATAAACCCTTCAATTCAAGATCAATATTATTTGGAAACAGAAAAGCAGTTCCGACATTCTCTGTTTCGGGTGTCAGTCTGCGGAGAGTCTTAGGAGGTTCTCCGACCGGGGTACTTCCGCAGCGTCACGCTATTTAATCGACCGCGACATCGTTATTCAATTAGCATTTTTCCAGCTTCGTCGATCGTAGATCGGCGATACGGAGCGCTCCGGTTAGCGTCGGCCACGTCCACCCAACAACCTATCGGCACCGGCCGCATCCGGATGACAAGCCAGGCTGCCTACATACACACACACACTGGTGTGCAAGTGGGTCCCGATGTTCGAAACCATTCCAAGCTAAAACTTCAAAAACTTACACTATAAATTTATCGTATTCTAGTCGATCGAGAATCAATCGCATTACGATTTTAGTCTCCTATCGCGCATCTCAATTTTTAACGTTCGAAACCCAGCGTCAACCGGCGGAACTGGCCTGGTCCGGCCGGCAGACATATCGGCGAAACATCGCCGCCAACTCCACAAATATTTGCATACGTAAGCGTTAGCTCTGCCCGGGTTTAATTGGAAAACTCACGGTAGGAGTTGGGAGCACGCAAAACTTCGATCGCATGGCACGCTGGCGCCTCAACCAACCCTCGCATTGATTTCGGTGTACTTGCTACGGATGGTGCTACAGGTCGGTGAGAGGTGTGCCGGAGGTGACTGGAAATCCTGCCCTCGCATAATGGCGATCGCTCCCCGATTTGCATACCATCTTTTACCGTTCCATCGGCCCGGATGGTGGCTGAAAGTCGGCAGATCCCGCAGGACCAATCGAAACTGAGTGGTTGAATCAGAATCGCCTTTCTATCAGTGCCACTTGTTGATGGCATCGAGAATAAATTTAAATAACTTTTGTACCAGAGCGCAAGTTCTTGGGACGAAACCCCGACTGGGTGAAATTAATTGTAAACTTAGTATCCAGCCAGCTTAAATCGAAAATTGTGACATTTTTACACGTACAAATAGCAAGCGACATATAATACACGAGGTCATGATGACCCAATGAACAAAACAAAAAAATATCAAGAGCAACCTAAAGACCACATCCACAAAACGTAATTTCCCCATGAGACACAGGGGATGGAGCAAATAGTGATTCGGGAAAAAATGCGAATGCCTAGTCACGTCTCGGATAATCTGGTCAGACGTTATTTTTTCTGGCGCCCTAAATATCCCCACTCCTACGAGTCCTCAGACACGACTCCTCCCTCCAGAGACCCCTTGTCCACTTATTTGTTTGTTAAGCGAGCTATTCGCGCGCCTATGGAAGAAAAGCATTAGTTAATTATGTTAAAAAAAAATTTAATGCGGACGCGCTAGTTGCACTTTTGACCCTTTTTCAAGCTTTCAATTCCCGGACTTTCAAGAATTGGCAACTGTCAGCTCAATTTGCTGGCCAAACAATTTCTCTCTCGTTGAATGGGCTCGTCCAATTTTGCGGGAACATATTGTGAAATGTGGAAGACAAATCCAGTTCCGGTTCGGGATCTCAAGAGGTCACTGTGAAAAGGATTTTTATTGTGCACGGCCAATTCGAGGCGCCCCAGTCATCGATTACGAATGGAGTACTCAGGTGCCATCGACCTGGGACAATGTAATTGATTATTCCAATACCGACGCGCGAGAAGAACTCGCGATCGGGCACCGGGTGCAGATTAATAATTCAGGGTCAATTCCGGGTGAGACAGGCACGCGAGGCGGGAAAGAGGGGCCATGAGGTTGACCAGTTTTCTTTACAGCGCCTTCATGGAACCAAAGGTATGAGGGTTTACTAGTCAGCGGTCAAAATTTTGTCGGACTGGTCACTTCTTAAATAACTAATCTTACCAAATATAATTTTATAATTCATAGAATTTTACGAAGAAAAGTCTATTTTCAGGCAATTATTTTTAATGTTTTCATTTGGAATCTCACATTTTCAATTTTTACACCTTAGTAAACCCATCAGACCAAAATAATGAGAGTATTTTTTTAAAATATAGAACAATATTTTTGATATCGCGTTCACCAGATACATAAAGGTTAGTTTTACACGAAATATTGCGCCATTTAAGCAGGAGTTGGATAAACAAAATCGGGAAAGAGATTTTCTTAAATGGTTCGATATATGTTAAACACGATAATTCCAGATTTCCATATATCAAATTGCGTGTTGATCTGGTGTATGGTCAATGAAAATATCGGTTCATGTCCACGAAGAACTGTCATTCTAAATTAAAAATCATTTCTAAAGCCTTTCTACCAGCGCGTACTCATTGAACTAGAACTACTTTTGTTGCGCACTGCAGCCGCAGTAAAACCTGAAAAGTGCGGCAACCACTGGACTGCATTAGTCTACAACGGAACAAAAGAAAAAAGTCTCAACATAAGAGACATGACAGCGCTGGTCCAAAAGAGCTGAAAGTCTGAAACCCAAGTTAATGGCGCTCCCGAGTACAAGAGACGATCGATAATTTTAAACAAAAAGGAAAAGTGAACGTTGGAAATCCAGCCCGAGGGATAAGTTGAGTTATTTTTATATCGCTTTGTATCTGTGGTTCGGTTTCGACTTAAATCTTACATTCGATAGACTGCGCACCTCAAATAAAACTTTATCGGATCAATTTTGTTGAAAAATATAAGAACACCACTTTCAACGTTAACGATACTACGACACTCAGGTTTGAAGAAATTCAGGCAACTACGTTCGAAGAATCAATTTACTTTGCTTTACTTTTGAAGATAGAGTTCTTAAGTAGGTGACATAAATTTCGTTAATAACAATTAAGCATATGAATCGAATCGAGTGATGGCACTACAGGCAGCGCCTTCAAATAACTACACAGGAAAAATATGTGAAGTCGACGATGGAGTGATATCATATCAATAACTAAACACTGGACAGGGCCGTGGAAAATCGACGACGAGCTGGCAAGGCTGCATAAATAAAAATGATAAAATCGATTTTTGTGTCAATTTCCACGGCTCTGTCTCGTGTTTGTTCACTTATGCTTAAATAGATTTAGTTATTGATACGCTTTTGTTCAGTTGTTCATATGCTAGTACATCAGATGGTCGTGAGTTCAGTCTTCGTGGTCTGCCTAAATGCAATCATAAGAGCTTCAAGGAGGTTTTGCTTCATCATAAAGACGCTGGCGTGTCTCTGCCAACAAAACTCTTAACGACACATGAATACAATGTATCTCTGTATGTTGCGAGGATCTTGCAGCAATCGAACAAGGGCGCCCTTCACATTCCAATTCACGCCCAAATCGCGAGGCAAACGTGCGGCCCTCCGGGGCCGTGTTTCGCACACATGACCGGCGCCAGACGATAAGTCACGGCGACCTTGCTTAAACGACAATCGCAACGCCCACGCTGGTCAACTCTTGTTTTTAAAAAAAGAATGCCACGCGTCACCTCTGACCCCGCCCCCGTTCGGCTAATAGTTGTCTGCAATGCGCCAACGCGGATGTGTCCTGGAGAAAACCCTCATCCCCATCCAACCCCAACCCTGCTCACATCCACCGCACTTTGTTGGCCCGTCGCCCATTCGCTCGATAAACCGCTGCCGCATTGCCGGACGAAAAATAAAAGATCCGCGCCCCTAGTGGGAGGACGCCCGTACCAAGTTTTACCCAGCTTCAGCGAGTGCACACACTCCCACAGTCTAAAGTAGAAAAAAAACGAAGATACGAGGTATGTAGGGAATGTAGAACATTATGCACGTACGAGTCCCGCCGTTTGTGAACACACGCAGTCTGCGCACATGTAAATATTGAAATATCAAAAGAGACACAACAAATCGAGTGTGTGCCCAGAAGTGGGTCTTCAGCGTCGGTGGTCGATCTAAAGAGGAGCGACACTGCGTGCATCTTCCGCTAGGGGGCAACATGTTCGCCTTGAGCGTTTTGTGGAAACGTAGTCCGCACCAAGCTGTCAGAAACTCGTTCCTTAATAAAAATAAAACAAATTTGGTTTCCAGCCTGTGTTACATCGACAGCTCACCAAAGGAGTAACGCAGGGCCATGAAATTTACACTAAATGCAGTGAAACAGCAGGTTCTACGGCCAGCGAAACTAATTTCAGGTCATTAAGTTGTTGCGTTCATAATAACCCTGAAAGTTTGTAATATATTTTTTAATTATATTTTAATTAAACTGTCCGTCATGGTGTTGTTTACTTACGTACGGCTCAACGAAATTTAATCAAATTTGAGCTGTAGATAGATAGTTCCGCAAATTTGTAGCCGAGTGTAAATTATTCCATTTCTTGATTTTGCGTAATTCTTGAGATGTGTTAACTATCGATAGTTTAATATACTACGAATGATATCGCACATCACTATATTCTCGTTTTATGATCCAGGACGAAACCGGTTTCTTTGGCCAAGCAAATAATAAAAGTAAACAGCGAAACAATCTCTTTTTTCACATGCAAATGCTGTTTGCGTATAATCGTTTAACGACACAGTGACTGACCAAAGTGACGCGGTTGGCATTCCCAGTGGCCGTCGAATAGTCTGCGCACGTAGACTGCTGGGGTGTCGCCAGGGTCACCGGGCACACACGCCCTGGCGAAAAAGGTTTTCAGCCGTTAACCTTATCTAAATGACCACTCGATCATCGTTATGCAACGACACTATTTGAACAACAATTGCATTTAAATGTCGCGGCTAATGGAGCAGCAAACCCCCGTGCGGCTTTCTGCGGGTGCCCGCATAATGAGCGGTTCACATCATAGAGCGCTCTAGCTAGAGTATGACGTCACGCCGTGAACTGTCAAGACTGTTTTCGTGTGCGACAGTAAAGCTTGCAATTCTACTGTATCGAGAGACCCTGTAACTCTGGACTTGCTGACAGCAGAAACGAGCGTTCTCATGTGAAACCTTAAAACCCTTAAACATTAAAATGTCGAAGTAAAATGTAAACAAAGTAAAGCGACTTGCCTAGCAATAACTTGCCAATGAGAACGGGCCTTAAGAGTGCACTGTGACACACGCAGGACTTCTCCCACTCCATCCATTCGTGCCCGGTTGGATCCGGAACAACGTTTCAGGTGAATCTGACTCACGATCAAGATCAAGTCACATGCGCAAACTTAATCCTTTTTTTTTCATTGTGGACTAGTACTAGGCTGTACCGGTACCGGCCTTTACCGGTAGGCGACCAAAAACAAAAACAATTTTGGGGAACGAGTGCGTCTCTTCATCACTCGATGGCGCACGTGACGTCATTTGGCAGGGGGCAAATTATCGCCACTAGTGGCGCATAGGACCGCTGAACGCGCGTACGATGATCGATGCTCCAAAAATAAATCACACGTATAAGAGCTGAAAACTGAGTTTGGACGGAATCCATTATCAACGTTGCAAGTCTTTCAAACGCATCTCATTAAGAAATAAATGTTTCTTAAGGAGGTTCACCGTTGATTGAACATCTGAAAAATCTCCCAGGTAAGCGACCTGGAACTTTTGCCTAATCTAGGCAGCCTAGGAAATGGATCTTTAACGTTCTAATATCGTACAGGTACGGATTATGATTTTACTTTATTGCAAAAGAAGGCGTTTTTTGTGTCTCTTGCCCGTAAAATTCCAAAGGTGTCGGCCGGAATCGAAACTGCGATCACAGGCCACGACCACTCGATACCTCTCATGATGGTAAGACCCTGCGGGAACTAAATATCAAGTTTGGGTGAGGCGTGATAAATTAGCCCAATTCAAGTCGAATGACGTCACAGGCCGAAAAAATGAGACAACACAAACTCTCTCTCTCTTAATAATAAAAGGAAGAATTGCTCGTCCAAACTCAGCCGTCTCCACGACAACCAATCGGCCAAGAGATGTAGCGCCTCAAACTGTATCAATTTTTGGGCATTGATTTTCAGTTATCTAATGGTGCTTCTTCTGCTTACAAGCAAATATGTAACACATGCAGACAGGATGATGGTTCCCCCGTGAGCCAAAAAGCTACAATGTATTAGCGCTTCGACTCGTCAAAAAGCGCGGCCCCTCCGAAATCTCCAATCCGACCCGCACGGGCGCGAGACAAAATTTTTAATCATAGCTGCCAGCTTTCGCTGTTAAATAATTAGATAAACATCTGACAAGATACAACAGAAAATTCCGCTTCTTTGTCACTTGCCAACACAGATAAAACACAAAATACGAGACCACTCTGCCATCGTTGCACGTACACAAACGGTGGTGGTGGGTGTGTGTGTGTGGGGGGGGGGAAGAGGAGGTTGGAGAGAAAGTTCTCAAAAATCGATTAAACCTAGGTCTCTACAGTAAGTACTACATGTACCGTACGTGCAGGCCGAGTCGCAGAACCAAACGTCAAGCCACAATAAGGGCATATACAAAGCACGCTCAGAAAACACAAATGCCAAGCATATGAATGTACGCACCTCATGGACACAATTATTGCGTACAAAACGTATTAATATTAATTTATTTCTGGCTTTGTACGATGCATTTTGTATGAGCTTTACCACCCCCCGAGGGAGATTGAGGACCACACACTCCTCTCTAGGCCGGAGCGAAGCTGGCCGATAATCAGCCACTATTCCCACCCAATATGCGTGAAAAGCTCATAAATTACCTAAGGCGAAATGAAATAGTTTGCCAATGTCGGTCGAGTCATTTCAACTCAAGAAATTATCATCACGCCTGCCTGTAGTGCAGAAACTACAGTGATAGGATAGAATAAAAAAACATTTTTCCAAATTATAATTTCTAAAATATTATAAAATATTACGTGAGAGTTAAATTCAGGGAAATCACGTATAACCTTCCTCATCCCTGCTTAAACAGCGCAATTAATCGTAAAAAAGCCACGTAATATTTCAGATAGGTGACATCAAAATAATTTTAAATTTTTAGACTGATTTGGTATTTTTTTATATATTTATTCTAAATCAATAACATTTAAAAAACATAAAATTCTGGGAATTTTGTTATTACATTCGTTAAGATTAGTGATCTAAAAAAATGAAAACACACTGTACCCCAAGACTGCCGAGGATATAATTAAACACAAATTTAAATTCAAGAACTTGTAAGCAGACAAAATTTGCTGATAAAGAAGAAGCATCAGGGTGACTAGATTCTGAAAATAATTCATCACACAATGAGAGGAAATGCACCGATTCAAAATATAACCATCAAAAGGATTTGCAATATGTGTCACAGAAAGAAACCAATCAAAAACAGAGCAACTGGTCGACTAGCGGAACTTGACAAATTAATGTTCGTGAAAAAGAGTCGCAGGTGTTCAACACAATTTCCAGATATATTCGCCTCGCCTGCTGCTCCACCAATGAGACAGGACTCGCACCAAAAATACGGCATTGCTCCGTTAATTTCAATTCGCGACAACGGCCACATTTTGTCGAAGCGGGGACGATAGATCACCGTCGTATCGATCGATTTCAAAGTACACCACAGAGGAGGAGCTATAAAGCCGACCATCAACAGGCTGCCATCAGAGCCGTAGAAAATAAATCGAGAGAGAGAGAGCCAACATACGAGGCTGGTTGTTTAGAGTGCACTAAACTGAACTACCAGTGGAATATAACCGGGGGAGAGAAATACTGAGTAATGCATATATGTGGGGGTGTGGGGGAGGGGCGGTGGATTTGCGATCGCCCGACGACGGTAATCGAGCCACGAACCTCGGAACCAGGTACCTCAATTTGAAGCACCCCATCTATTAAAGCACCTGCAGTTAATATATATTCAGCAACAGTCACTATTCTATAAACATTCAATTTTTGTTTCATGGAATTGTCACTTTGTTTAAGACTCCAAGTACAACAAATTGATGCATAAACCATTATTTACACTAGAGAAGATTTCACGTTTTGCGCCATCTAAATATAATTTTGACTTTTGTTTTCACTGAACACTTGCGTGAGTTTAAAATCTTCAACGCGATCATTTGGCATCTCTCCTTGCATGTGCTCGTTAGGCCCAAACAAAATGGCATTTTTATGGTTGCAAGACGTGGAATGCGACATTACTCTTCAGCTGCTCGCGGTGTGGTTAACCCCCCCGCACGTACTTTAATACCGCCAGATAATTCCTCATGTACTTCAAATAGCCGAAAACTGCATTTTCAAAAGAACATTCGGCAAATATGCAGTTTCTCCTCGTCGTACAAATTTGTTCACTTTGACGAGACCACACTTTCTCCTTCTCAAATCTCGTCTCGAACACCTCAAACACAAATAGGTCTTGACCGAATTCCCAGGAGTGGTGAAGCGGAGAGGTCGTCTTCGCTTAACACACCTATCTGAACCAGGCAGCTCAGGTTCACATTGGAGAACTGGGGTGGGCATGGGATGGATTTCAAAGAGGCTGTTGTGTGTGTGTGTGTCAGGCATCTTTGTCCCCGCGGAACCATTACGACGAGGCGGTCGCCATTATTTTTTGCTCGGGGCGCGAAAGACGAATGAGCCGGAATGACGACCCAGCACGCACACACACAGATCCGGCAGTGAGGGAACTACAAGGAGCAAGACACAGCCGGCAAACTGTGGAAAAGGGGTTTGCCTGATTGCTTCTGAGCGCTCGGCTGCAGAAAAAAGGTGGATGGGGAGATAGATGGCAGCGCCCCCTATAACCCCCCCGTACACATGCCGCTCATTTAATGCCGCCGACAATGGAGTAAATCACGCGTTTAACGACACCCAACCTTGCCCAACCTCCCATTCAAACCACCCCCACACCCGTCCATGTTCTTCGTCGCAGCCACGGCCAAAAATCCGGGGGCGCAAATTGGATCAACCCCCCCCCCCACTCCCCCTCAACTGTCAAGCCAGTTTACCACCTACTCGACAGTTACTTTTCAAGATCGCGTTTTAAGTTCGTGGAGAAAGAGTGACGGCGACCCCGATCGATCGATCGGAAGAGGAAACGCGTGCAGAAATCTGGCGCAAAAATTGCCTACACATGATCTAATTTGGGCTACCGGCATTTGCGAATGCAAATGCGACATCGTTCGAAGCGAATGAAATTGTCTTCCATGGAAATATTGAAGGAGGGGGGAAAAGAAAAAGAACGGAAACTAATTTACAGGAAAAGACGAATGACGTCGACCTATTAAATTGGGAGACACGAGAAGCTCGCTATTCAAAAAGTTAATTTGTTACTTTGCCTGGCATTTGATCTGCCTTGGTTTCTTTATTTTCTTCACTTGGGGAGAATTTTTATTTTAGAATGCACATCCGAGTCGATAACATTACTTGAAACCTACCCGTAAGGAAACCCCAGTACTCATTTCACTTAATTGCGATTTCGTGGACGAAGCGCCACCTAGCAGCAACTATTTAAACCTGTCGTCTTTTCTCAATTGTGCGGACAATACAATATATGGTAACCGCATATCCTAATTAAATCAAATGTTGCCCAACTAAAGTTCTCAGACGTTCAATCTTTTGTTTTCTGGTTCAGGGCCGGCATACCATAATCACATTCATCCGAGCATGTCCAATAGGGGTTAACCAGGTTACCGATTCGAACCCCACTACCCTTCGATTATTCGTAGGCAGACGCATTGGCCACTTTTTGACCAACGGGAAAGGACGTTAATTCAGTATTGATCGCCAGTAATGGCCGTGATTAGATTAACAGCGATTTGCTCAATCTGGTGGACCCCAATGTGTAGACTGAATGCCTGGAGGAGAGATGCCAAATGCACGAGCTAACCAATATCCTTCGCTAATTTATGTCGGGCCAATGCTCTTGACGGAACACATCTGTGCCGCGGGGACTGAAAAATAAATAGAAATTCGCATTTGTGTCAACAGTTTCGACGACAACAACCATCGGGTGATATAGTGGCCGCGTAGTTTAAACGGCTCTCTCTCGATCAGGCTGCGGTGAGCTCGTATCGGCCGAGCGACGGTTGATCAGCTTCGACGGTGCGACCAGGAATTAGAACGATTCACGACCGTAAAAGGCGATGTGCGGTGCTTGTGTGAGCTGGACTGCACGTCTATACGTGGCCAACATCGCATATACAGGTGTATGCTCCCCGCCCATGTCACTTGATGGCATCGTCATCGGAGCAACACGGGAGACACCTGGAGGAGCAACCTTTTCAAACGCAGAAAGACCGGATTTATTTTACGTACAGGTGACCGCTTCAGCAGTTGACCTACTGTGTTGGGAGAAAAGTGACCGACACAAAAAATGAGAAATCTCGTACGAAAAGAAAAATGCCATCTTCTAACCATCCTATCTAAACCCATATAATGATACGGCCTAAAACCCAGCTGAATTTGGTCACTAAATAAGGGTTAGAAGCAGCCGAGCTCACAGTCGAAAGCAATAAAGCGCACGGAAATGGAGGCTTTACCGTAATCCGCGTTACCTCAGGTTAGCCGGGTCTCCATATCGACCCACGAGCAACGTGGAATAGCGGTTCACCCGAGACGAGACGTTCTAAATAATTACAAGTACCCTTATCTATGTCTAGTCTCGAGGGACAGGAAGCAACAGAACACAGGTTTGGCCCATCAGACCAGACGAAAGGGACAGAAAGGACAGATTAAAAAGAGTAAATGTAATTTAGAAAAACACTCTAGAAAATAGAAATTCTAAAAGCACCATTTTCTTATCTGCCCAAAATGATTGGTGGTCTGTTTATTGAACGAAAGATTGTGTGCTTGACACGATTCACATGACAAAAAAGGATAGACGGGACAGCGAGGGTCTCTAGGGTAGAAAAATAGATAAGCCCCAAACAAACAATAAAAATAAAAAACATTAAAAAAAATAACGGGATATGAAACCATGGAGACAGTCGCAGGAAAGTCAGTGAAGTGATTTCCCCCCTCTAAATGGTCACTTAGTTAAGCATTTTTGCAAAGTTGTGGAGTCCCTAACGTTATCTCAGAAGTCTCTACACCGAACTTCAATTGGAATTTATACGCATACGCTAAATAAAAAAAACACCACCACCGTTGTTCAAGAAATGCTTGTTGTTTTTGCTTGACTATGTCATTGTTTGTTTTTTGTTGTTTCCACCTGCATGTGAACGACTAAACACAATAGCCTGTTTGTTGTGTTGCTTATCAACAGGCAGGTGGTCTCGAGGAAGGCCACAGGGTGGACAGGGTGGAAGTTGGCGAAGGAGGAAAGGTGATCGGTTGATAGGGGGTCCTCCGATGATTTCTTACCTTCCGGCAGTAGTCAAGAATCTCCAGCTTGTCCTTGGTGCAGACCGACTTCTCCTCCGGGTCGCTCACCCAGCGGCCCGCCTCGTCCATGTACTGGTTGTGATACTTCTGCTTGGTGCTGCACATCATGGCCACCTGCGGCTGGAAGTGGGTGGACGGCACGTAGCTTCCCACCACGGCCTAAATGAATGAGAAAAAGAGACGGGGATTGTTTATTAAAATCATTTTAAATTAGGTCGGAGTGATTAGACAAATCAAGAGCGGAGGTGAACGCCACATGAGAGCGATATGTAGTAATTGATCCCCCTAGAGAACAGAAAATACTTGCGGAGTCCGATGAAGCACATCAATATTTATGTGCCCCTCACATAGTGCCTATGCACCAAGAGGGGTGCAGTTATGTAAAAAATATATACATTTGCATAGTGTGCGATTAAACAATTTACGGTTTCTGTACAGCTCCTTTTTGACGTGACATGTTTCAAAACTATTACGTGGCCCACGCCCAACACACAGAAAATGGCATCATCAGGTCGAAACTATTGAACAAGTCGACTGGCTCAAACATTTCCAATTGCGTCGCATCACTTCCGGTTGGTCCGGTTTAGTAAAAAAAATATATTTGAAACCACTATGTCTGAAAGAATCGGATCCTTCGATTGCATGTACGCTACGTTTAACAATGATCTGGCAAAAAATCCTTCTGGTATTAATGCAAGTGAAACTATCCGAGGACACAACGTCCAATAGAGGGCACCACGGGCAGACGTAACGTGTGCCACTATTCCATTCCGCATTCCAAATGTCGTGGGTTTAAAGCCACTAATTTAATATAGGTTAGCATGCCAATTTATCGCACATCCGGCAACTCAATGCAGCGTGGATCAAAATTATAGGCAACGAAATGCCGATCTGGAACTAATCAAGTTAAATTATACCCGCGCTTAACCCGATGATCCATCATTCGAGCAGAGCCTACTCAAACAAATATAACACTTTCGACGTAGTTTAACAGCATAACTGAGCCCCAACATTTTCGAATTTTGATTTATTCTTTATTTTATGATCAACCATTTTCTTTCACCCCGAATGAAATTGAAATCATCTGCGATATATTTGCTATCGTATGACTCCTTCATTTTTTTTAAATCTTGGGCATGATTGATTTTATTCGGTTTCAGCGACCCGGTGCAAAAATACCCATCAATGCTCAACCACTGCCAAATTATTCTGAACCTAAGGTACAAACACGCCCCTCACCCGAATCCCACTGTCGGCCCACATCTAAAGCCAGTTTCCCACTAGTCACGACTGAGTTCCCACAACCCGGTAACAACTTGGTGGCTTGCTGGCAAATAGGCGGTTCGCACGCCAAGCCAACCAACCAACCAATCAATACATTTTGGATCGCGAAAAAAAAGGGGTATCCGGGCCCTGGCTTGACTCGAGTCGACCGGCTGCACGCTCAATCTCCTCCCCCCTCAACCACCCACCTCCCCCGCCTAGCAGCCACGCGTTGACACGCCACCAAGCGTGACCGGCAACGGGGCGCCACTACCGCCACCCGCCAACGTAATTGGCTCCTCAACGGTACAGGGTGGCTTCAAAACGAATTGTAAACGCGCTTTCAAAACGAACTATACACGAATGCTGGAGTAATCTTGGTAAGCAAATAAGGTAGATATGCCTAACCTTGCTACCTAGGTAGGGATCTCTTAACGTGTACCCGATATCGAACATGTGCTGGTTGGTGCTGGTGAAGGTGCACTTAGGAATTTCTCGCCCGAAAAATTTAGCAGCTCTCGGCCGGGATTGAACCAGTGATCACGGGTCTCGTCAGATGCGCTCTCCACTAGATCATACGATATCTGTACGTACGAGTCCTAGTCAAAAGTAAAAAAAGTGTGACTTTCGCTTTTGTCGTCCTGTCTTGCGGTGCGGCGTCCACAGAAACGTTCATCAGAACATCTTCCGGTTTTCATAACATGTTAAAATTTCTTATGAAATGAAATGTTCAGAATTAGTTTCGAAAATTGCATACCGGCAACCACAATTGTGAGAAGCTATGGATAACGAGCACCTGATCATAAGATAGCGCCTTTTCCTCATTTGGTTGGTTGTCGCAGTTAGTGGCGCTTAGTATTACCATGACAAACTCAGATTCACATAAAACCTATCGATAAGGTCATCGATACATGTAGTTTTTCTACATTCGGTCTCCCACATTATCTGAACAAGCCAACTAATTGTCTGTGCCGCCAACCAGAGGGCAAAATCTCTTGTACAGAAGCCATATTGAAGCCTCCTGCAGTGCAGCAAAGATCACCTCACCTTCAAGTCTTCAAACCGTCCCAAATCCCCCACTAAAAAAAAAATTCCGTCACGGCGCAACGGGTATAGTCACTGATTAGTCGGCCAATCTAATTAACCAGACTAGCGCCACCATAATAATTTCGAGTCTGGAAAGTATCAAGTTGCCCAACACTCTCTCGTACAGATGCTGGAATTAGTCCAAGTACGAGTATTACTTAGACGTAGACCGTCGTTGGATCATTGACTGCGTAATTTTCTTCGGGCCGAGTACACGGCACCTCATAACATGATTTAAACGTATTAAAAAATTTCAGAGTGGTTAACAAAAGAGTTATCAGCGACCTCGTTATTGCGATCGACCGACCTTACGAGAAATGGAGATTGTGTTGAAGAGCGATCTCGGGATGAGCCGTCGTGTAATTTCTGACGCGCATAACGTTGTGCGATATAATAATAGGCCAATTATCCTTTCTCAAGGCCCCAGACGAGTCGACATAACGACTACGAACTGGGCCAACCGTGGAAACTACATTCGGGCCTGCCAATATGTGGTGTTGGGAGGTTCCAAAGCGCAGACAAGGTCTCTCCCGCTAAATCAGCGCCACGGTTTTTGGGCGTTGGCGTGGTGGCTTTTTCTTCCACCAGTCATGTTATTTAGCTTTGACACGATACACGAATACATAGTAGTTGCGGCAAACACATTTTAAATTTTTAGATTCAGGATATTCACATAAAAAAAATAGACGAGTACATGTAATTATAGATACTCGTACATGTACATGTCCTGGTCTACGTGGGCTAACGGGTATTTAAGTTCGTCAAATTTATTCAGCCAGTCAAAACCAATACACAATTTGGAGTTGCGTAACCGAAAATAAATTTGATGGAGCGTATACCGACACTCAGCTGACCGTGTACAATGTATATTGTGTGTGGCAATTGTTTCCTGAACGAGTAACAGTAGGCCAAATTATGCGTGCTAACTTCATTGTGGTATCCCTTGAGTGAATCGTGCATCCCAGACATCCTAATTACGCTTGTCAGGTCTAACAATAGCCAATCTTCCAGGTTTTACAGTTATTTACACTACTTCCGACTTAACCCCCCCCCTAACAATTAATCCAGCGATTAACAGGGAATTTCTGGCACAGTTTGAAGATACGCTTGCGTGTTTGGCGGGGAAGACGTTTCACGCCAGACGAAATCGTCGGTCGGTAGAATGAATATTAGGAATATCAAATCTTCGACAATTTCAAAAACAAAACAGTTGAAAATCAAAATATTGTCCAGGGACACTAGTTATTTAAAAATTCAACAGATCGGGTGACAAAAAATAGAAACACGGCAGCAGTAACACCTATTGACGGCGACCCGTGCGTGAGTGAAGAACCTAAAACTTGTATGGTATTTTTTTTCCAGAACTCTGCTTTCATTGTAATCCCATAAAAGAAAATATCGTTCATGTTTCCTGGGTTAGTTTCGGATTTCATTTCATTGAACCTAACTCAGAAATCGAGAATTATTGAACTGCACATGCAGTGAATTGCATTGCTTACACTAATGCGGCATTACGCGACGACCGTGATCGCGGTTTCGATTCCGGCCGACACCTTCGTACCTGTACGATATCAGGACGTTAAAAAATCCCTTTCCTAAGCAACAATCTGAGTATTCCATAATTTTGCATAATCTTCGGGTTCACGCCCAACAAAAATAAGAAAACCATTTGAAGATTTCGTTTATCCACAAGTGACTATTGCTGGAAGTCGCTGTAAAATCTCGATTCTGAATGAAACCAATTTAAACAAAAACAAGTAAGACTAATTAATTTCTGCACGTCGAGTAAGTGATCCAATAGTTTGGTGCTGGAAAAACACTAAAATGACAAATGGAACGCGATAGGTTCCACCTTAATGCCATTTTGATTGGACCTGGAACACGCACCCGCGTTGAAAGATGTTCATTAGCACGCCGGTGATTTTAATTTCACTTATGCGTTAGACCGAAACAGAATGTCATTTCCATCGTGCAAACGACTCCCAACACTACAAGAGAACCCGACGTCTACTACATTGTACAGTGTCAAGTCGTCGTTCCCTCCGGCCCAATCATCTCCAGGGTGGCCCCGACCGAATTTGCACTTGCACGCGATGGATTCTGGCACGTCCACGAGTTTAAAAAGAGCCTCCACACGCACTAGTCACGCAGGAACGCGTTCTCCCCTCCCTACCTCCATCGCCATAGATTTACATTTGACGACGCCGCCGACGCCGCAACCCGTGTGCAAGGATAATCCCTACAGTATAAATAAAAATTCGCTCGCTCCACAGTCGAGATGCCATTGACGCTTTATTAGAGAATCCGCCAACAGGGAAGCGCGAAGTTCTTCAATCGATATGTATTCATGTATACTGTATATTTGTCGGGCCATTCGTGCACATCACACGATTCTGTGAAGGTGGGCGCGTTCTGAAAACGAAAAGTGTGAAAAACATATCTTTCCAAAACCACAAATAAATTTTTCCTCCTCTTCTACATCAACATTTGAACGTACTAGTAGTACTCGTGTGGCATAATGGTGAGTGTTCGCCATCTGTAACTGAGACGCGGGTTCGATTCCCGACCGAGACTTCTGGAATTTTTCGGGACAGCAATTCCTAAAACACGCCTTCCATCAGAATGGAAATAAAGCCGGGAGACCAGTCTCTGTCCGATATCAGGTACGCGTTAAAGATTCTTACATAGGTAGATAGATGCTAAGCCCGAGCTAGGGAAAATGTCCTGGTCGCCCCACTGGTTTCTTTTTAGGGAGAACACGCTGTTGAACCTCCATAACAAATATCATATATATATTTTTTAAAGATTATTCGGCAACATCAAAGTCAGGCAGTATAAAAAAGTGTGACGCGGTTTTATGTCGTTGTGCCCTGAGGTAAATCAACCGAACATCAGCTGCTCATTGGTTGCGTCGTAATCTTGTTCCGAGAACTCGTGACGCTCCTAGCGGCGAGACTCACAACGTTACCAAAAACGGCGCGAATCTGCCATATTTTTTTTTACGGGCGTCGACCGCAGGAGAGCTACCTTTAGGTCTTTCAAATCGTTGGGTCGTGACGTAGGGTTTCTCTACGTTCGCCGTGCGTGTAATTTGTGAACGAGGCTGTGCGTGGGCCGAGAGAGGAACTAAGGTCTGACGTCACATTACATCGCCAGCTCTAGAGATCTGAGAAAAGCGAACGAACCCCCCCCCCTCCACCACCACCACCACCCCTTCCCCAACACACAGCGTACGCAGCAACCACGCTCAACCCAGAAATATGTGCGGGGCCAAACATGCATATGGAACGAAACCCATCGATTTTGTCGGTCACTAAAACGCGGTCGCTCCAGTCGTCTGTCGAGAAAAGAGATCTCGAGCGGGTTTGGGAACCACCGCCACCTTGGCCGAGCGATTTATGCCACCCGCATGTCCTCTGTTCGTGAAGAGTAACAGTAAAAAGGGGTGCCGGGCTCACGGTAAGCTCCAAAATGTAGAGGCAGGGGGTCGCATTCGTGGTTACAGGCTAACAATTACAGTAGTGGTCCATATTTTCGAGCATTCTATTCTCGTCATTGGCTCATGATCTTCTTTCTGGTTACTCCCGATAGGGTCGCTGCAGCGACTGAATCGATCTGCACAAGTTAGGAGACGTTCAAATAGCGATATCGCTTCTGTTGGACGTTGATGATGATCGAGCGATTCATGAAATGGAACGAGAATGGATTTCTTGGAAAATGCCGTTGTTTATGGCAGTTTGTGGCGTCGCTTTCAATTGCTGTGCCACAAGGGGTTAAACGCGACAGGACGTATATCTCTCATTCATCTCCAGTTACGATATTTGTGATTCGTCCTACTAGAATTTCCAAATATTGCCTTCCTGATGCAACCATCAATAGGTTAAAAAATAGTTAAATGATATCGGCACAAAATAAAAATAATTCAAAATTAAAAAGTGCTGTCATCCGATGTTGTCGTATTTTAAAAATACGTTTGCAACACCTGTAATTGATTCGGGTTTCGTAGAATTATGCTGTTTCTCTCAAAGTATTGGAAAATCTACGAGCTCGTCACCGTTCTTGTATTCTCGTCCATAGTTACACACACGTCGAAGGAAATAAAATAAAAGTGGATTTCAACTGGATCTACGAGATCTCCGATATACAGATTCACTTCAGTAACATATCTTTTTAATACAACTATGCTTGCAAACATAAAAGATACAATCGCTGTGCCCAGCTGTTTTGCTCGAGCGCCGGAAGCATCTAGATCATAGATGAAATTATCTCCATTGACTTTGTCGGTCGAATTACTTTCATCCTCTCGAGAGTTTACATTGAGAATTTCTTTTAATATAGATTGAGAACCGCTGGCGTAGGCCATATCTACTTCGCTCGAATTTGAGAATGCGAAAATTCTTCCTCTTCCATTATTCGATGTTGTGACGGGGGCGGCGGGTGGGCGTTACCGCATCGGACGGGGCTTCTTTGGAAAACAGATTAAAAGCGTCATGGGGAAACAAAAGAGGCTCAGCCAGCGGGTCGAGCTGGGACGCGTTCCGAAATTAACTACCCCTTAAAAGACGTATCTTGCGGTAGGTCGTTTAAAAAAAATCTCAAGACGTCCGCATGAAAGTTGACGTCCAGGACAGCACTGGATATATCACGACGAACGAGGAGAAACTTTAAACAGACCAGTAAAAATAAACTTAATATTTGCGGAAACAAAAGAGAACGAAATACATTTAAAAAAAACATAAAATGTGACTTCATCAAAGACCCAAGTACTGTGGATATCACAAGATATTGGATGATAAGTTGCATTTTTGTCAAAACAGTCGAAAAAATTAAACAGTCAAGCAGCGTTTCACCCGTGCTTGTACGATATCGGGTTCACATTAAAAATCCCTACCTGGCAGATTAGGGCTAGGCAAATTTACAAACCCTCCAAAACAAGTGTTAAGGAAAACGCGAATGACAGTTTTCAGAACGCAACTCATGCAGACTCCGACTGCAGCGCACACTCAAAGGTTTAAACCTAGGATTAAAGCTAGCGCGCCAACAAACTGCCAACAATCGCTGGCTTTCTTTACTCAATTGGTGGGTGGCTGCCGGTGGGAGGAGGAGGAGGGGTATAAAGGGGGTAAGGGAAGGAAGGAGTTGTTTGTCGAACGACACGGTATGATGTGGGGGTGGAGGCGTCGGGACTAGGCCCAGTCCAGATAGGTTCGCTGAACGCGTTGATAACAGGCGCCGTTACATGTCGTCGCCGACAACAATTTCTAACTGCGCTGCATTTCGCAAATGAATAGGGATTAAATAAATTGAGATTAGTTTGGGGGAGGAAGGGCTATTTCGGAGGGGCAGGGGGAGAGTGATCGTGCCAGCTACCTCATAACGTGCACCGGAATAACAACCCCGCTAAACTGAGGAATTAGTAACAGCGGAGTTTCGTTCAATTTAGTTTCGGCCTCTTGGCCTCTCGCTACCCCTGCAGCCGTAGTACACATGGTGGTGGTGGCGACATGTCGACTGTGTTGCAGTGGCACACGGGCGTAAGCGAAAAAATTTAAAAGTCCGGGTTAATCATCTGCTGACCTGAAGGCGAGCCTGACGCCTGCCCGGAAACGCCTCGACATTCAAATGTTTGCTGGCCCCCCGACGCGGTCAGGTGTAACCCGAAAAGGATCTACACCATCTTAATTGTAAGAAATGTTCACGCTGTATCTCAAAGAGTAGAGTGAAATATATTTCTGTTATAACAGATTTAAAATGTGAAACAAGATGGTGGTCACGTGTGCACATGCCGGAAGGACGATATCTTGTTATCTCGCTATTGTCGAAACTGAAAATCTGTGAAAGGGTTTTGTGTTGTCGTGGCAGGTACTAAACAAAGAAGAACGGAAGCCTCGAGTCGTTGCTGGAACAAGGCGGAGGTGAGGAGGAAGTGTGCGGTGGTGGTGGTGGTGGCGGCAGAGGAGAGGTGGCCACGAATTTATGTCCGGCACGGACGTCACACACACACAGCACCGGCATCGTATCCGTGGCGGAGCCAGAGGAACGTGATCGAGTTAGGAAACGAGAGCGAGACAACAAAGCTTTTAAGAACACGGTGGTGTGGCTGACGTCAGACCCGGTGACGAGTTGTTGGGCGCAAATTCCGACACAGACACCCCTCTCCCTCCTCACCCACCCCCTCCTACCGACCAAGTCGAGAAGCCAGAGAGAGTAATCTGAAATCTCAGCAGAATATTATCTAGGTTGTTGTCGGGGATTATGACTTAGATCGAGAGTCGAGACAGCCGATGCGCTATAAGCTCATATTATTAATTCCTTCAATATCGACGGCGAGGGACGGCCTATCATAGGCCAAGAGGCGCATTCACGATGTTAGAAGGACGAGGGAGTGGCACGAACATTCAGTCAGTGGCATCAGAGTAATAATTACTTTAACTTTCATCGCCCATCCATAGTTTCTACGTCAAGATATGCAGCATATCAGAGAGCTAAGGATAAGTCACATTTTTCTCAAGAAATAACTACTACAAAACACGGAGAAACCGAAATCAATGAACTTATGAATTTCGGGTCGAAAAACGTGAGATTTATTTTGGTTTTAACTACAATGCTGCTTGCAAATTTTCGTGAAGATTATTTGATCATCATTCCTCGTTAATTGACATGAAGAAAATTCGCTTTCTTACACGATTTATAAAACGTTTGTTTGGACCTATTTGCTGTCGAAAATTGCCGAAAAACTTTGAAAAGCAATTCCCACAATATGCGCCCGGCCCACGAAATCCTGATCGATGCTCAGGACAGTGTCTAACTTCGGCGCAGCCCATCCACACACCGTATCGGTCAGACCATGTAGGCCGTGTGTGTGTGTGGCGATAACAAGATCCACACTGTCCCGAATCCCCGATGATATGAAACAAAGGCGAAACCAAAGACGGGCCGTAATTTCATTTGCCAGTCCCGTCCATTTTCCCTATCCGTCCGATCGACTGACTCGGGCTGGCAACGTGTGCGGCGGAAACATGAGGCGGCCTGTCATAGGCGCGTTTCGTACGACGACGCAACACGCGTTCGCCAGCCAAATCTGTGGGCATAGCAACAACGAAACAATCGAGTACAACTGCAGACAAAAAACACATACAGAGTAGAAGAGAACCTGCATCTAAAAATACTAGCATGAAAAAAATATCACTAGATAAACATCATAAACTGGATAAGATCCCTTCACCTAATCCTGATTTTAAACGACTACTTCCCGAACAGAACTGTGCCTGCAATGCGCCTAAAGTAGATAGCTCAATTACTCATATCATGAACAAAACATGAAAATAATTGATTACCTTCCCATTTCTGCGTTCATTCCTCAACTCCTTTCTACAAATCGTCTTTAAACTTGGCGCTGCTAATGGTATTCTAACTAATTATTAAAGCTAGCTGGAGGCATGCAGCTGTCAATTTGGGTCTTAACAAATTAAACTGTCGTCGGTCAAAAATGTTTCCTATAGAAACCAAATTTTAAAAAATTGATTGCTGAAACAGTTTAAAGTTTACTAGGTCAAAAGACCCGGCTTCGCCCCGGAATAATAAAACCGAAAAGTAGTGCCTAAGCACCATGAGGGGGACGTAACGCCTGTAGTGCGGTTGACTACAGTTGATTGGGGGAAATCGATTTCATAGCTCATGAATTGGAAAAAGAAAAAACGAAACAACAAGTCCTGAAATAAGTTGCGTTCACACGGAACTACATCTAGTTTAAATTTTGAGATGCTACGTTACGAAGTTGGTGAGCTAACGAAACACGGGAAAAGAAGACCAACTTTGATTTTTGTATTAGCTATGGCGGTTTAGAAAAATATTTATTATTATTTTTTGCGAAATTTTACTGATGGTAGATGAGTGGAATGCTGGACGCAAAACCAATATGGCTTCATCTACCATCAAATTCGAACATTTTTGGCGTTTTCTTAATTATTTCTTGAAATTTTACTGGTTAACTCTGATAACTACAAGGCTTCATTTTTCTAAAATGTATTTATGATGAAACAAGTTACCGTTTCAGGAATCCCAAAACCCGATAAAGTTAATACAGAGATAACAGCTTCATATTTCTCGAAACATCCGGCCAACCCAAACGAACCGAGTCGCAACCTGGAATCCCTCGCGAGCTGCGCAAATATACTTGCATGTCCACGCGTGACGTTTTATAAATCCCCCGAACCCGAACGCCCGGACACATATTTTGGTCGCGCGGCAAAAGCAAAACCGGAGAGACAATCTCTGCTCGCATTCTTATTGGCTATAATGTCGCCGGCACCGAAATCCCAAGTGTCGGGGACTCTTGACGTCTCGGTCGATCTGGGACTATGATGCTCCTCCTCTCTAACGTCTCGCGAGTCGTGGCCTCTGAAGGCTGACACGAGCGCCACGACACAAGGCGGGCCAACTCGCATCCACATCAACATCGCATACGACTAAAATGGAAGTTGTTTCTATTATTTATATTATTTTGTTACCCGCATACGACGACGATCTTTCAGTCAAAAAACCTCATTCTCATTGTTGGAAGGCGTAATTTTGGGGATCGTCTACACATGGTGCGGCATGCCGACAAATTTTCAAGTGCATTTATTTCCACCTCCCCTGACAAGTAGAAAGAGCCAGGGTCACAAAAGATCCTTGTGTTTTGTTTGAAGTGGTGCTGCTTTACAGTACAGTAGTTCATGTACCGAGATGTTCTCAACACAATTCTCTTCAAACTCTTGAGAATGCGGCGCAATTCTTATACATAGTATTCGCACCAGCGACGACAGCCCGTGTTGCTCTTTGTCTACTTGGAGATACCAAAAATCGATTTATACGAGATAAGAGTACTCTCATCTTTGCATAACCTTTCTGTAATATTTTACCGGTGAGAACAGGTAGGTCTAACTTCGATGACTGACCGACATTGGAAATAGGCTGAAATGGATACTGAATATGGATTACAAAACAACGTTGAGCTCGTTTATCCAAAGCATTTTCCGATTAATTGGATACAACCTGTTACAGGCTACGGCTAAATTACAGTTCCAACGCCCGTGTAATATGAACCCACGACAACAAATACAAAATTTATTTTGAAATATTAGCGCTGGAAAAGGAAAAGGTGTTTTTGTGGTTCACGTCACGTTCCTCGTATACTGAACAAAAAATAAACTCAACGAACTGGTTTGGTCAGCACTGAGTAGTCATTGTCTGAAATTTGACAACGAGGCTAAAACTGGGCCAATCTTTAATAAAAATTGAACCGGCATTTTTTAACAGAAAAAATGGGAGTCAATGTTTGGAATCTAAATGAAAAACTGAACCGAAATCAGTTACCGGTCAACGTTTGTCTTGAAGGTGATAAATCAATCAGCTGATTGATCATCGTACCGACAATTTGAGGACCACACTTTGAAATCAAACTAAAGGTAAAGCTACTGAAGAACTGGATAGAACGAAAGCTTTGCACAATCTGCGCTCGTAATAGATGCTAGTACAGTAGTCAAACAGCGCGTGTGATTTGAATTTCAAATTATTCACTTAGCTCGAAACACGTCGACGACAACACACAAAAAGAGTTTCTCTTTATTTGAGAAGCGCTCGGCAACTGCACGGATGGCGAAGCGCTATATCCTTATTGTTTCGCTGATTGAAATTAATGTAAATTTAGTGGCGCGACCCCGTCGTCATCGTTTTCGTCGTTCGGGCTTCGCAAACAGCTGTTTCCAAACAGTTACTCAAAAATAGACAGGAGAAGTCCATCTCAAAAGAACACTCTGTTTTATATTTTCTTCTTAGCACAGAATTCGTATACGATTGATTCATTCACAAATTCAACGTTTTGTCTTCGACAGGACCACTTCATGAAGCCGTTGTTGTCCTGTCTTGTTGGTCAACTGATCAGAGGGATCAAAATGGAAGTAACATGGAACAGAGTTTGACACAGAAACGCTGGTAGACCCTGCCAAAAAACCATTGTCTTGATCTTCTGATTGTTTGACAACTATTACGACGAAACATTAATTCTAAAATTTATTACATTAAATATCTATCTTAAAAGGGTTATAATTAAAAAGTACCAATAAAAATAAATAAAAGAAAATGGTCGAAGTCAAAAATAATTTATGATTGCGCAATAGGAAATTATTTTGTTTCAAATCGACGGAATAAAATATGGGAATTTGTGACCCACTGTACACAAACGCAGACTGTGCATTACGTATGCCAAGAAACCATTTTACTAGAAGCTAATTAAAAATTATCTCGGGAATATCGGCGAAAATGCTGTAATCAGGCTATCAACATGCTAAAATATACAAAAGGACGTGTAAACTCCAATAATTAATTTTTCTCCTGCTTCGCATGTTGCCGACATGCTATTCCAGACCACACGCATTCACCATTCATCCGACAAACTAGAAGCCAACCAGGAATTCAATTTCCAACAGGCACGCGCGGGTGCAATTATAAACCGGGAACAATTGATGTTTCATCTGAAAATGCTAGACGAAGCCAGCAAAACTACTGACTAAAACTATTATAGGAAAAATCGACCGATGTTTTAGAATGGAAGCTGACGTTTGGGAAATTTAATCGAGCAACTCGTTCAAGTACCAACTAATTAGCAGGATTCGGGTTTCTCTTCTGCGAACCCACAGATACGGAGTCCTTGAGACGAGCGCTGTATAACTGAAATTAATCGATCGGACCGATATCATCGGTTGTAAAATGTCAAAAATGCGAGAGGTTACGACCTCTTTGGACAGTCTGAAGGACATTTGCGAACGAACTGGATTTGCGGGAATCGTTGAAAAATGCCGATCACACGTCGTTAATAACTCGCCCAAAAATTCAGACGGTGTCGGTCGGAATCGAAACCACGATACGAGCAAAAAAACACAATTCGACAACTCAACTCGTCGCCAATTCGCAATCTTCGCCACCTGGTGGCTTGTTCGCATCGCACTCACTTTTTCTTACGTGTCCACAACGACATTGGTCCGAATAAAAAAGCGGGTCTCGGATCGACCACCGGTTGCGACCGTTGCTCGGTCCGGAAGTGGCAGTGACGCGGGCGTCGCCAGGAGGCGGTCCGGTGGGTTGTCCACTGCGCATGCGTGGATAGGTCCACCACGTACGCGCCATCGAACCGGGAGACGAGCCACTAATCGACTCATTGCGTCCGTCTCGCCTGGTTAAGACCCGGGCCAACCGCAAAATGAGAGTCTCGCCAATCTCATTGGACCTTCGTTCTCCCCCCTCCCTTCGAAATGACGCACACCCCACACACCGCCAATAGAACTGCGCAATTTATATTTGGTAAAATCGTCGCCACACACGCACTTATCGCTCGACAATGTTGTCCCCGTGTGATAAACGACGGGGGAAGCATCATTCTGCGAGATTGATTTTTTTTCATCTCGCCAAAAACCAATATCGAGATGTGATTTGCTCTCTTTCGATGCTCTCACGTTACTTCTGCCTGAGCTGGGCATCCTCCAGCACCTAGAAACTAGATCAACAAATTGTGAGGATTCCCCGCAGGATATTGGCGTCGTCTGGAAGAAAGTATGGTGAATCCGTGCAGTTTTGGTGACTGGCGTTGCGTCCTAAGGCGTCCACCGAAAATAGCAACTCCTGAACATCAAATAATATAAAAAAGCTGGTATTTCCTGTGTGTGATTCGATAGCTCCACCAACGCGTAACGCAGCGCCATGACATTTACGCTGGATGTCGTGAGAAATTGTAAGGGCATTGCAACTTATTTCAGATCTTTTGTATTGTTGAGCTAATGATACATGAATTAAATAAACAAAAATATCACATGTTCATGGACCCAAGACAGAGTTACAATTGCGAGCATGTTGTGTGTCGTGGCCACAAGGCGCAAAAGAGGGAATGGTATATGAATATGAAGACATGTGCCACCATCTATCGGCATTTAGGTGGAACTGCGAGGCGGTAGGTTTGAATGAAGTTATAATTTGGGTAAAACTACAGAGCGTGGTGATTGACTGATTTTGATAAGCTTACATATTAAGCAGCCAATCACCATGCTTTAAAGGATAGTTTCGCCCAAAAACAACACTCTTGTTATGTTCAACTCGATTGGCCGCAATCTTTTGAATAAATACATACCAAAATTCATTTTAGTACGTTTGACGAAGATACACCACGACAGGAAACCAAGCGAAATTCGTTCAACTTTTCTCAACAGAAATGTGTTATTCAGTAGAAGACATATTTTAGTGCCATCTTCATAAAACATATTTCGGATGGCAGACGAGAGACGAGGCTCGGCCATCTTCAGACAATATAAAAAGGGAGCATCTGAATTCAACACGGGGTTAATGACGACAGCAATGGTGCGTGCGCAGAAGGGGGGAAGGAGAGCGAGGGAAGGGGGGCGGGTTTGAGTGTCTTTAGGACAGCTGCTGCAAATGGTCGGTCTCCGGTTCTCTCGCACAAGGGGGGTGAATGGGAATGTCTCACAATGAGGTGCGGCACGGCGTTCGCAATAGGCAGGTGTGCGCACTGGGGTTTTGCTGCTGCGAGGCGAGGCGTGTTTTCAGCGTACGTTTTCAGTATAGTGGATGTAAAAATAAAGGCGCAGTCGGAAAGGAAGGAGAAAAATATTGCCCGAACTCTAGCAGCATGGGTCTGTATAGTTGGCCAACACGTTTTCCCCAAATTGTACTGGTGATGGGTGGCGTTTTCGAAATACACCAACCAGCATCGAAAGACGACGTGGGGATTTTCTCACACCGTAAATATAATTCTTAATGACACCCCATTTTTTGCCCAATCAACTGTTGTCAACCGCACTACAGGCGTTACGTACCCCTCATGGGGCTTAGGCACTTTACGAGGGGGATAGACCAGTACCCCAGGATCGACATTTTCAAGAGCCCGCGCCGGGAATCGAACCCGGGGCCGCCGAGCCAGTCAGTCCATAAAGCGACACGAGCTAATCGCTAGTAGGGGTGTCGGGGGATATCCAATTTTTGATTGCTAGTTTAGTCGTGACTCGTGATTACGAACACAGTGACGAATTTAACAAAACCAAAACATTATCTTTATTTGTTTTGTTCCATGTGTAAAACAGTTTCGTAGATGCCGGAGTTAACCATATTTCACAAATATACAGAAACTAATTATTCTAAATACATGTCACCCATCCACTTACTAGTCTTTCGATCACTCAACTCGTTTTCATTTCTTTCTCAATTGTGGTGTCCCCCGCCAAATTAATTTTCATTGAGGCGCCGACTGAATCTATTTTAAATTGAAAACACAAAGCTAGATAGTATAACTAATTTTGAACCTATTTTTGACCCAAACGATTAGTGAAAGGTGGATGTGTGTTGGGGGCAGCTCAACGCACCTATGCCTAATAGCTGCACACACACACATTTGGGGGAACCAGTGAGACGCCCACGGACCACGGAAACCCATCTAAACACGGCATTTCAATGGCCTCACCAGTCACCAATGACCCAGAAACACAATGAGACTGGCTACAGGGCCTAACCAGGCACGACTGGCGACTCGCACGCAGCCAAACTGTTTCTCGATAGATCGTTACGCGGAAATTAATCGCGAATGTCGCTGACCAGTCCAACATGCACCGAGCAATTCATATTTTGTCACGCAATCGTTTGTGACAGCAATTCTTGTAACAACTAAAATATGGGGCTTCATATTATTTCAAGCACTTTCATTTTGACAGCCGATTTCCTTATATTTAAATGGAATGATTCAACCGACTATCTCATTGTCAATGTAAACGTAAATGATCGAATTCTCTGTACATGTAAATTATCAAATTCCTTGTATATATGTAAACGTAATCTACTTTCTGTTTTGAATTATTGATGTTCCTAATGTTTCTAAATAATGGCATTTATTGGATCTGAACACAAATTTAAAACATAAAGATTACAGAAAAGAAACAGCCCAGACGGTTTCTGAGAAACAACCAAGCAGCCACTGCTGACCAAACCAGAAATTCCGGCTCCTTTTACTCTGTGCCGTCGATTTTTCTGTAGGGTAAACAAAAATTGGTTTCCTTCAACTCCAATACGTGTACTCTAAGCAAGACTACTTCTTAGTTTAATCGAGATTACCTAAGTGAAAAAATCTCGGGTCTCTTTTTGATTCGACTACCGTATATGCGCCGAAGTGCAAATGGATGATGGCTAAAACGAAGTATGCTGTACTTTTAAATAAATTGCAGATAAAACTAAAACTCACTCGAACCGAGAGAGTATTTAGGGAATCGATACCGTCCCTGGCAAGATGCAATAGCGGCTGCCACAGCAAAACCGGCAAGTGTGTTTAGGTTCCCGAGAAAAAGCAGACCTCGCCGCTAAAAATGCCCCTCCACTTTGCTCGCATTTGGGTGGGTTATCGTTATATCCATCAAACCCACACCCATACACACAGCGCTGTTATATCCCTCAACAACTAGTTTTGAAACAACACCCAACCCTTCTTCTTCCCCATCCCCATTGCTACATCTTCTCTACACGACAGCAAAAATTGGCAAGCGAAACGAGGCAATGCATGCTAGTCGGTGGAAAAACAGGCTCGACTCAAGAAAACAGGGGGTGGAAGGAGAAGGGGAGGAGGGGCAGAGGGAGTGGTAGAGGTGAAAAAGAGGGGTTGACACCAATTTTCACAGACTATACGCGTTTGTATGTGTGTGTGTGAGAGAGTGGTTTTGTACGCCATGGCTAGGAAAAGAAGAAAATGTGCCAATGCAGGCACTCAAAATATGAAACGACTGCAAACGAGCATTTTCGACGATGGTTTTTTCGAGACCGCGCAGCGAGGGGCGGTTTCGCCACAAAAGCCTGCTTAAAAAGTGAGGATTTTTGCCATGAATTCGTGAAAATATTCAAATGAAGGTACACTCTATAAATGTAGGAGGGTGGGAGAAATCGACGAGGGGCCTCTTCGCAGCCACGCGTGGCAAACATGTCGGGCCAGTGTTACCTTGGAGCACACCTCGGACCCAAAAACATTCAAACCCTGACTCTTCCTTACAATACAAAACTATTAAAACCGCGATGAATGCCCGATTTAATACGTGTCTGGTACACGCTAAATATCTCTACCTAGGTAACTTATACAAAGTCTGGGCTAGGCAAAATTACCGGGTCGCCACCTGGTGGACCTCCTCAACAAAGATCATAAGTTTGATTTAAAAGCATTGATTTGCGTTAATTATTTAAATAATTAAAAATCAAACAGTCTGGATTGGACCCAAGAACCTCCCCCCTCCCGACAGGGTCGCGTTGATCGTTAAAACCCGATATTCTTTTAAGAGAGCATCTGGAGGAACCAAATAACCGTATAATTTGAACAATAATTCGATTTTCACAAACATCATGCAATCCAGACAGATCTGGACTGCGTCATATTGAATACAATTTCTTTCTGCTGAACACAGGCAAACATTTTAATACAGGAATGTATTCTTGAATATTTCTTTCGAGGAGTTAATGGAGTTTAAGCTTGGTAAATGGATGTATACCTGGGAAATTGTTCAGAATAAATTTATATACCTTCAGATGCCAAATTACAAAAACAATTTTGTGTGCACGAATCATTCGATGAATTTCAAAAGCTGGGATTATTTAAACATTAAAAGTGAACAGTGCCTGTGAAATATTTGCATGAACATATATAATCTACTGTATTTGCTGTTCCTAAAAATTTATGTTGACAACACCCATTCTACGATTTTTCTTTATTTTAAGAAACTTGAATTTCAGGTTTCCAGTGCAACTGCTCAAGTTTTACCGAACAAGTAATGAGTACAGACAAACTCACAAATTGGCTTCAAATCGAGTTTGTTAAACCTTTCTGACTTCGATGCAAACATAAACAAGCACCGCTTGGTCTCTGAACAACAAATGAACTCGTCAACTAGAACAAATCCAAACGCAGCTAGTCTGTTACCCCCCCCCCTCCCGTGGATTTAATAGTCCGATGCATCGCCATTTCAATTCCGATCAATAAGCGGGGCTAAATATAAACCAGGGTATAACTTGGATGCGTAAAAGGAAACAGAGTGAGTCATTGGCAAAACGAGTGGAGTGGACACACGCATTTCGCCGAACACAATTTTCCGGCGGAAAAACACGACATGAAATGACGCCCTCAAATCTCAAGAATGAGTGCACATGTAAACCTGCCGCAACACGTCAACAAAATTAAACGTAATCCAAGAGGGCTTCGAACCATGAACTCTTATAAGTGCAACTCACCACCATCTGGGAAAACCATGATAATGTTGGGCACCGATTTTGTGGCGTGCGAAACTGATGTTTCAGACAATCGTGAACATTCGTTATTTATTTCCGCTTCCGGAGCCACAGCAGTCGGAGCAATTCTCGTTAGGTGGCGCGCTCTAGTAAAACAGACGACCGCGTTTCGTACACAGACATTCGAATATCAGTCGGGTCTCGATGTCCTAAACTTCATAGCTTATGTTGAAGTAATGACTGTCTGAAAGTCACAAATTATGATCACAACCACAATTTCCAGTTTTGTTCGTTAGACGGCGCTCGAGCAGAACAGAAAGACGAGCCTCTTGGGGCTACCAGCCTACCAGGAAGTGATATTTCAGCACCCATTTATCTGCTGCATATTTTCACAGCTATCCCGATCATATTTTCATATCTTGGATAGACAAAATAAAGGCATCACCCTGCATGAATCACAATCTGCAATAACTTCGACGCTGTCGCCATTTCAGCGCAAAGTCAACAGAATATTTTATTATCCTTCCGTCGACCATTTTCTCCACACGTAAGCCATTAGCGCTTCAAGTCTAGAAATTGGAGAATCCAAATGTAAATATGCTTGGGCCATATATCGATGCCGGCCCATCGCACCACGCCTACACTTTTTTCCTTCTGCAAAACAAACAAGAAAGATTGTGCAGGCATACATTTATCCAGTCAAATTCAATTTTGCAAGTTGGAACCCGGATTGCCGCCAGGCTACGGTTGTTCCATGTGTACAGGAAGGAAACGCAAACCTACTTGAAATCATAATCCCAGCAATGCGGAAATTAGTTTGTGGAGTGCACTTTCGTCTCTGTTCGACCACACCGAAATGGGAATAAAATATTAATTTAGAACTTTATATCATACCATTTTCAGTATTTCAAGTTGGGGGAGAATCCTCGGAAGTCAAAATGCAATAGTTTCCTAATCGGCGTTATTGGTAAACCGATTTAATAAACCTATAACTATAACTATAAACATAAATTTTAAAAAATTGTCGAAAATGTAAGCACTATAATTTTCTCGTCAGACTTTGGGGAATACTGCACTTTGAGATTTTGCTTTTGAGTTTTCAATTTATAAATAATTTCATGTTTAAATCACTAATCATTTCGAAATGAACCACCTCCTTAACATTTTAGATTGAACCTTTTAAGCAGGGATCAGAGGAGGTTACCTATCATAAGAATGCAGGTACATGTTTATTGTACCATCCGCCCATGTTCGTTTCGTCAAATGCAATTGTTTAAAAAATAATTTTGTGTTGTGTTGCTTAGATTTTTAAATGCACGACTACTGGGACACCTGTTTTAAGGCGATTTTGTTTTGTTGCTGTATTTAAGAAGGGGAATTTATAATCAGCAGTAATATTCTGCCGTTCAATAAAATTGAGAAATTGACGGGCGATGGAGTTGGTCATTAATGAAGTCAACATGCATCGACAAACACGGTTGACAACATACACATAGTTAATGACAACACAGTCTACCACAATGACAGATTCTGACCGTTCGATACACAACACAGATACACGCAGCAATAGTGAATGCACTTATACCTGCGAAGGTGTAATGGGACTCGCATCTGTCTCGATCCCACGCATTTAACTGTACTCAACGCCCTCTTATCACCCCCATAACCCAATCCTTTTCCATTTGCACCGACAAAAATGAATTGCACAATCCGTCCACGACACCAGGTGGTGTGCAGGTAATGATTGGGGAAACGGTATATGCACTTCGCATTGTACACAAATGTGGGGTCGGGGCTAGAGGGGCGAAGCGATCAACCGCTCCTCTCTGACCCCAGGTGGGCTTTCCATGCACTTCGCTTTGGGGTAAGAAAAAAAATGGGAAGGGATCATGCAATCAATGAACGAACGGTTCACTCTGAAATGTCCAAATACGTCTAGTCGTAGCCTATTCGGTGGCAGACAGGATTGTGGTGGACAGTCCCAGGGTTTGATTCCCGGTGAACGTCATTTCGTTTATTCGATTTCGGGGCACTGGCGAATGGACTGGTGCCACTGTGGGCTCATCGTAATAGTTTAGCAAATTAGTTACTCGTCTTGGTGTTCATTTGCAAATAGAAGTTAAACGTTACCGCGACAATAGCCCGACTTTGAAAGAAACCTTACAGATGATCAATTTATGGTTGGATAAAAATAATTATATTATTGTAATCCTGAAAGTTAGTCCTTTCTCTTTTTATTATATTTTTTTATTATTATTATTTTGTTAAGGGGTATACCGCTTGATTTAACCGCTCAAAGCCCCCCCAGGAGGCGACCTGGTAATTTTGCCTAGCCCA